>JARHVA010007190.1:412500-657500 GCA_037957365.1 Torreya grandis
AATATCTCAAGGTTTGAATGATATGAAAGCAAACTAAACTAAGTTTTATGAACAACACATGAGCTAGGGCTAATTATTTCACATAAATATAATAGGCCCTATAATAATCATATCTACCACAATTAATGAAATGTATAACCCTAAATGGTTTAAGAGATCATGGTTTCAACCAAAAAAATTATGTAAAAATTGATTTTACATCAAAATGTAATGCATCTATCCATAAATATTACAACTATGTCTATCCATATTTATTCAAATAAAACAATGAAATGAAATCTAATTTTAATAAGTAATATTTTAAAACATGTAATAAATTAAAAAAGAGGGTTTTATAAGAATATTTGATATTCCATGAATTCAACTACACTCAACATAACCATACAATAGATATAAACAAAACTAATAATATTCAAGGCAAATAGATAAAGTTTTCCAAAGTGCACAACCCTGGTAGTGAGCAGATGGTTCTGACACTAATAAATATAATTATGTCCAAATTCACATTTTTAAAATGTTATTTCATAGTCATATTCACTTTATTTGGGATCCAAAAACCTCACTCATTTTTCATAAAATTTGTGCAAATCTTTAGGAACCTAATCCCCTTCTCCGTTTCCATAAAAAATCATCACAACCCAATAAATATTGGAGTAATTGATTAGAAATATATGTTATCTCTCCATTATTATTGGGCCCCTAGTAGTAATAAAAAATAAAAAATAAAACCCATTGATATTCAACAAGTGATTAGCAAATGAGAGCCTTAATTTTATCTGATTTTTTTAGCTTGCATGATTAAGTGGCACAATACAATAAAGACATAAAATACTAGTTCAACTCATACTTTAATTTTTAAATTATACTCTAATATATCTCTTTGATAAATTATTGAATATTTATTTCAATTTGTGTCTCACACCTTATTATTTTTTTCTTCATGTAGCATATATGCATTAATACACTTATTTATATATAAACTTCTAAAATTCAAATTAAGAATAAATTGGCATGAAATATAACACACATTGGGTGAGAAAGATCAATGATCAGATAACATAAGACATAAGGGACACAAAATAAGGCTCACAAGGGCCTACATGGAAACCATACACTATACAGTCATGGTGACCTAAATTATTATAATGTATGATTCTATGTAGTAGGCCCAAAACCATAGAAAAAAATTAAGGATGAAAGAGAGGGGAAAGAGAAATAAAAAAATAATGAAAAAAATGAACAAAACATGAGGAAAAACATGCTAATAAGTTAATAATATGAACCAGTAATAAAAATCACATAGGTACCCTAAAACAATGCAATTTAACAACTAACACTACTCCCAAACCAAAATTAAGTGTAATATAGAATTTCATCTTATAAATAGTAATATAGGATTGAATTTTTGATATGTAAATGTTTTTACATTTATCTAAAGTATGCATTAGATGTGTACATTTTTTTTCCATGTATAATTCTCATGTTTGCATGTATCAAGTAGAAAAAGGAAAGGTTGAACTAGTGGTTAACTCAAGGAATTTGTTACTATATTGGAACTTCCCCTCTTATGTAATAAGTTTAAATGGAACTACTAAATATAATAAGACCATTAATTATGTTATATTTTGTTGGAACTTATTTTGAATCTATATGAATTACAATAATTTGTGATTTACATGTATGATAGTCCCATTACACAATGCTCCCATTATTTATATGCATAAATAATGGCATAAATTTTATGATCATAAGTAGGATACTATTTAATTGTCATGTTGAATGTCTTACCACTATGATAATATGTTAAAATGTATTAATATATATTTCAAGTGAATGTTGAATATCATGTAACCCAAACATTTTTTTTAGAAAAAAAATTGTGTTTCAGTTCCTAGAATGATTTACTGGATAAATAATATGAGAAAAATAATGTACAAATTTTTTATAAAAAATTATAATCCCAATAATTTATGAAGTTTTGTGAGATTATTTAGTGTATGAAATTAATGAATAGAGTGGATCAATGTTGGGTCCATATGAACTCCATGCATGTCAACAATGTATTTACAAAATTATTTTTTTTCATGGTAATAATTTTTTTATTTTTGACATATAGCTTACATTGTTATAAAGTATAGATCACTTGTTGAACATGGTATAGGTGTTACTCCCATACACTAATAAAAATTAGGATATGATAGAAGTAAAAAAATTAAAAAAAGTAGTGAATTACTAAAATATATCATTTATCATCCACATAGATGTTGTTAGTGCATTACTTAAGCCTAAAGTAATAACCATCCACCCAAATAGACCTTATTTTCCATTAAACCTTGTCTTTCAAATATCTTAGGGTTACATAGGATAAAAATTGTATTATGACTTAAATTAAATATTATTAAATAATTATGGCTGCAGTGTTGGTCAAATGTATTTTATATCTTGATTTTGATTCCTCATAGTGATTTTGTTGATATATGTTTAGTCAATGTGAAATATCTATTTGAAATATTTCTTTGAAATATTTTTTTGATATGAGAAAAATTTATGTTTTTACAAAGTGAAGAGCTAAGTTTGATATTATTTATCCAAAAGTTTTATACTTGCCTTTTGATATCCTCATTCTCAAGGAATGATCAAGTATATAGAGACAATATGAAAAGGTAGTCCTAAGATAAATTCAGTAACATGATTTATCACACAATTCTTTGAAATTCCATTGGATGATGTAAAGATATACATGTACTTCTCTATTAATTTTTTCAAATGTTGTGTTTATTACTAATAAGGCATTGTATGATTTTTATCTACAATGATATTTTAAAGTTCAAGTTTCATCATCAAGAATATCAATTTCTTAATAGAACTAATTAATTCTTTGCATTACTTGGCATTAAAAATTAAGAACTTAGGGATTAGCTGTAAGGGATAACTATGTTTACCAACATATAAAAGAATTATTTTTGGGGTTTGCTTCATAAATTATATGCCAATTTTAAAGATACAGTTTTCCAAGAAAACATCACATATGTATAATGGTGTTTAATCATAAAGGATTTCATCTTTAAAATATTTGATTTTTCATACTAGGTGACACTAATAAGTGACATGATTATTAGAACCTTAACTAAACCATAAAATAATATATTATTTTGGGTGAGGCATCAATGTAAATGTTAATTTATAAACTGCATCAAGTGAAATCATATTTTTTAATACCATTTTAAAAAATGAGGGCGTAAGTTGTTCATTAACACACATATAAGAATGAAACACATATTTTTATTCTTCTTGATTCAAATTATAAGATGAGGTGGTATTGTAAATACCCACGATATTATTATATGTAGATTCCATTATTTATTTTCATTATCTTTTTTGTCATGGGTAGGATTCACCACTTAAAAGTCTTAAACTATGTAAATTTATCATCTGATGGTTTGTTACTATTTTTGTAATGACGTGAAGGTCCTTTCTATTTTTAAAATTCTATGTAGTTATATATTTGTAATTCTTAGAATGTGACTTATCCTAATCTTTGGAATCTTATTTCTTGAAAAATTTCTTAGCTTTTTATTCAAACATGCATGGAAATTTTTAGGGCTTATCTAAATAAGATATATGGAGGAAATCCATGATAATTTAGATTTATAGTTTGAGTATTGACCTATACTTCAAAACAAACCAAAAAAACTTTGTTTTTTAAATATTCAATTTAAGTGTATTGAAAATTAGGGGTAATTTTAATGGTTAATATTTTCCATTTGACTAAAATTAGATTTTTAACCTTTTAAAAATGGTTATAAATATATATATATATAAGGTCATTAACACAAATTTTATTCTATTTCCCTAATTCTCATTTTTAATCAACCTATAGAATATGTTCTTTCATACATTTGAACATAGTTTCTATAATGCCCAAATTTTTAAATCAAAAAATCATTTTTTTTAAAAACATCACTTGCTAAGGAATAACAGAAGAGATAAACCATAAAAAAAACTAGAGAAAAATTTCATCATAGTGGATTAAGTGTTCTTTTCTTAGAAAAATGTATACATGACGTGACCACCTCCATTCCCATATAGAGTCATAACTTAATACTAGTTTCATTCATGGATCATATAATATCAATCCTTAGCAATTAGATTGATATTCATCATCATAAATATTGCTCCATTTTAAAATAATAAATATTTTTAACTTATTCATATGGAGATAAGTTACTCCTCTTAAAATTAGGTTATTTTCTAAGATAATCATAACACATAACCTATCACCAAACTTAATGGTCGACAAAGATTATTCTTAAATTATCTAGAACTCAGTCCAAGAGAAAAAAAGACCACCACCAGTCTAATAGATCAAAACTTACCAGTTCACCTTTTAAGATAGATACCAAAGTGAAATATAATTGGTTATATCATATAGTATCGGATAAGAGCTTATTTTAAGTCAAAACATGGTCAAACCATCTTTTTCTCTCTGAATGTTAACAAAATTGGAGAAAAATCAAGTGCTCATCCTCATATCTCAAATTGTATTTTTTTGGTTATCTAGAAACACATAATAATTGACTATTCCAAACATAAGGTAAAACTCAAGAGACCTATAATATGAAAATATGAATAAATAATACTCTAAATCCTTAATTTTAATTACAAGCCACCCACATTTAATAAATGGTTAAATAATTGATAAGATTTTAATTCACTTCAGAATTGACTATGAGATAAAATCAATTTAAGCACATCTAGTATATTTCATCATTACATAGTCCTCTTATTAATAGTCTATAAAATTTTAAGTAAAATTAAACTACTCAAAGATTACTTGAGTTTTGACATGAAAAAACATTTATTTAATAGCCAAGGATTTAATTATGAAAGGTTTAAATTAGAATATGAAGATTAAGTAATTTGTGTTTTGTCTAAAAGAAAATAAGGAATTATACTTCATCTTATAGCTTATTTTCCTTAAAATTGATTACAGAATATTTCATTTCAATATTAATACACATTGTTTCTTATTTCAATTTCCAAAAAATATATCAACATGTAATATGATAGTTGATAACAAATAGAAACCTATTTATTAATACCCTAATTGGACATGGTTAGAAGATAACATCCTTACTCAATTAGCCATTGTATAATCTTAAATCCTTGGTGTGTTATTCCCACAAAATAGAAGTATAACATTCTTTTCATTGACCCAGATAAATTAAACCCACTAACACAAAACATCTACACTCCAATGATTATCAATACTTATTTAAACATAAAAAAAACTTCAATTATGATTATATCTTGATATACATACAACATATCCTTTGTTGGAAAGAAACATTAAAGTATCTGAAGTAAAATATGGTAGTATTATCCATATTTAACCTCTCATGCCACAATGCATCATTAAGTTAAAAAGACATTATTCTAACCTTGAAACAAAATTGAGAGATGAAAAAAATGGATGAACCCAAAAAATACCAACTACTAAGAAAAATATACAACCAACTAAATTTATTACAAAAATATATTAATTGTTACAAAATATATATAAATAATAATAACCAATGTTACAAGTATGGGAGTCACTAAATATCAAAAAAATGTTTCAAAATAGCTAAAAGATATAAATCCATCTAATTGATTTCCTTACAACATCACAAACATTTTTTACATCAAAATAATCATGGCTAGAATCTATTTCACTTGTTCCACCAACTATTGTCAAGGTATTTTGAAAAACATGAGTATTTATGAAACCAATGAGACATCCAAAATATTATCCCAAAAATGAATGGTCAAGGGTATTTAAATATTTTACAATTGAATCCATCTCCTAGACAACCAACTATCAGTAATAATTCAAGAAAAAGTATCATAACCAAAAATTGCATACAATTATGCACCCAAGTTGTCTAATTTATTACATATTGAAATGTTAGAGAAATGAGTCACCTAATTCTAGCATGTTCATTACCTATTTATAAATATTATTAAATTTAAATCAAAAATCAAACATGGTAATTCCAAATGAATAAACATTATAGATATGCCAGCTACTGATCTTCCTAAGGTGTACATCTTGAATCTCAAAGAATTTTAGAGTATGAAGTGGTTATACAACCTAATAAGAATTTAGTTTCAAATTTAATAGATTAAAATATTATTATCTAATTATATCAAATTACTAGTGATTAAGGATAATTATAAATTCTAGCCATGTCTAGATAATGGCAAATCACCAAAACAGAAATTTGTGAACTAATAAGCTTTTTTCCAGTAAGCCTAAATTTTTTTTATAATGCACACATGTTTGAGTAAATTTTTAATACCATTATGAGTTATAAAATACATATATTTATTTAATAATACAGAATTAAAAATAAATAATACAAACTTGCACCTATCTTTCTCTTAAGGCTTAGTCAATCAAACAAGATCACTTCAAGGGAGTAACTCCATGAGTCAAACAAGAAGCATATAAAGACAAGAAGGTAGATATTTTATTCAAATTCATTTAGAAACTTACCTATGATGAATTAGATTCTCAATAGAGACATTCAAAAACATTTAAGAACACACATTTTTCTAGTACTAATAAATCTAGTCAGCATGATATCAACCATCTAACATACTGGTTCAATCCACAAGTATATGCAGAGGAAGAATTAACTAAAAAATATACACAATTTAATCACACTAAATAATTTAATGCAAATCCCTATGGATATGCATTATAAAAGGTCTTTATTTTTAGGATTCATTTAAAATTTGAAGGATTAGATAGACTTGTTCAAATAGATGACTCTCCAACTAAGTAAAGATATAAAGACTTATGAGTAATATGCTTTACTCCAACCCAACTAAAATATTTACAAGTAATAATTCATGATTTTATATATCTATTTATTTTATTACCATAGTCATTTAACTATTAGATTTCCTATAATCATGAAAATAACCTATAGTTATGCATTAATTTTTGCTCACCAAACTTTCTCAATACAAAAACCAATTCAAAATGTATTCTATATAAACTATGCTTTGAGTTATTCATTTTTGAACTAAAAAAAGAGAAAATTATATTCAAATGGTGTTAAAGACACACTTTTCAACCTTTATTACATGAAAATACATTATTTTTTTTTTGCTATAGACTCAAGTTATTAATCCTTGGATCACACTAATGACTTTATTATGAAGCTACATGTTACAAAAAACATTAATAATATTTGAATTTATCTCCATACAATCCACATTTTATCCAAAATATGGGTTAATGAGAAAAATAACCAACCTATATTGATTTCATAATTTGTCTATGCAAGAGTAATTCAATACACCAAATCAGCCACAATAATGAAATATATTCTCGTTTGCATGGAGTTATATGACTCTTCCTTCATGAATCACAATCATCCATAAATAATAGTAACCTAGGATTTCAAAAAATTCTAAAAGCATGAATAAAAATGCAAATATTTAAAGTTAACTATATCAATAACCATTTCAAATTACCCTACACTTTAATATGATAATTTTATATAAATGACAAGTATCAAAAGTTATAAACACCAAAATCAAAATATATAAATAGATATAAATATTATCAATCTACATATCTATTTTATATTATTTTATAGTCATCCCAAATTATTTTTCTCAAGCTAAACCAACAAGTACTCAAATGTATAGGTAATATGATTGCCCAATTATGTAGATATTGGTAACCATGTACAACCAAGAACTCCTTAATAGATCTTTTAAGTAGATACTACATCACCTATTTAAATTTTTGATCAAAATTCTATTGAATCAAATTTTATTCCTCCATAAAGACCATTTCTTCCATGGAAAACATACCATATAAATAGGGGGTTTTAATCAATAATGAGAGTTTAAGTAAAATCATCTATAAACTGAATCCCTAATAAATTATTAAGAAATTCAATATATCCCTTAGCAAGCCATCTAGGTTTTTTTTTTTTTTTAAAAAAAACTACAAAAATCCATACAATAAAATACATTCAAAATGAATAAAATAGGAAAAATGCTTCTAGGATAAATGAATTATAAAAGAGAACAACCCCAAATTTATAACTATCACATGATTAATATGCAGTGATTCCTAATTAATATTAACACTTTCATATGATTTAAAATATATAACAGATAAATCTCACAAAACAACAACATAGGGTTTACCATGTTGTCCATTTAAATCAAAATAAATAAAGGCCATTTAACTCAAAACACATAAATTAATTGAACTAGAGAAATTTAACATTCCTGAGGTTAAAACCATAGCCTACCAAGCATACCACATTTCACATCTTCCTTGCCTAAATTAACTTATGTCAACTAAGCACATGTAATAATATGGGTGCATCAAAGTTTCCCAAATTTATAGGGTGTTCCCTAACTATAATGGAGACTCAACCTTTAATTATAATAACATAAAACTCCAATTTTTTGATGCCAAATTTTATTTATTCCATGGAAAATACCTACAAGCTCAAACCCTACCACACACTTAGCCAAAAGTAAGACACATAGTGATGATATTCCCTAGGGATTTGTCCATTCTACCTAACCAAGCAAAATGTTTTTTTATTATTTTAATAAAAATTAATTATAATTATATAATATTCCAAAATTATTATCCCTTCCATGACAATGATTTATGAATAACACTTTGACTCATAAAAATAATAATGCATTTACTATTATCATGTCAAAAATGCCTAAGGCCATGATGATGTCTCTCATGACATTTATGGTTACAATAGGTTCCCATAGTGTGTGGTAAAGTCTTATCACAAGACTAATTAAATATTAAGACCATATACACCTCATGGCCAAGAACCTTTGACTAAGAAAGGATACAAATAACCAAAGATGGGTTCCTTTTCCTTATAACCACAAGGCATATAAAAATTTAAAAATTGTTTTAACATTAAAATTACCAAATTAATCAACCCGATAATGATAGCCTAGTAGTGAGTGAGTTAAGTGTTATAAGTGGGAGGTATAAAGGTCCATTCCCTAGGATAACCACTCTCTAACATCAATCCTACACTATGCTATGATGGGTTATTCATGAAAAATATCCACAATGAAATAGAATATCAAATCGATGTTCAATGTGATGGCAATTAGCATGTGGCTTAAAACCTATGTTCAATGAGATGAGGCAAGTCCATAGTCCATGGATATGGATACTATTCACCACTAGTTTTGGCATTATATTTATAAAAATGTTTGTCATTCAAGGTCTATTTCAAAAATCCTATTACCCCAAAAAAATTAGGCTTGATGAATGTCGATAATAATGATATTACATTCTCCTATGACTAGGGATTTCATTATGTTAGGTTGTGGAGCTAAAAGTTTCACTGTATGCAGACATGGAGGAGGTTGTTAAGGTGTAAAGCAACTGACATCGGTCAGTCCAACCAATGTCAGTCATATCCAGTTAACAGAGCTGTCGACAGCGGTCAGGAGTCAGCCAACGTCGGTTATCTCTAAATAGATAGGGACCGACGACGGTCGCCTGTGTAGTTCTAGAACTGCTAGTTCACAAATAGTTTGTTAACAAACTAGTTGTTTACATGTAAAAGACTAATTTTAGTCTTAAAGCTATAGATCTAATTATTGTAATTAGATGTCTAATTATTGTTTGCATGGGATCTATATAATAGACTCATGGGCTGTATTGTAATGTGTGCTAGTTGATAGAGCAAGGTTAGTTCCTTCAGAGTGAAGAGAGCAAAGTGTGCTCCTCCTAGTTCCACAGGGGTGCTGAGTGTGTATGATCAGGTAGAGCTACAAGTTGTGCAAGTTTTGGTAAAAGATACACCGGGGTACTAGTTTGGAGAATCATAAAGACCTGGTGAGGCAAGGACAAGGGTTCTTCAAGGTGTAGAGAGATCTACATGGTAAGTAAGATCATTGATTTGTAGGTGTGTGTGCGTGCATGGTCTAGGTTTGTAGGTGCTGCAAAACCAAGTTGATATGCAAGTGGCATCAAGATCAGGGAGATCAACAACACATCAGGTAGCAAGATCAAGTGAGATCTACTTGGAGTATGGTGTGTACTCAGTCGTGGAGTACATGGAGTACTTGTGTCATGGTAGTAGTGATACTGACTGGTGGTACTGGCAGTAGTGATACTGACTGGTTGGAGGTGAACACCAACTCTATGTTTGAGTTGTGTGTTGGGACCATAATTGAGAGAGTGAAATCTTGAAGGTGAATTATTATACACTTGGTGTGGGAAGCCTGAAAGGTGTGGAAGAGTGTGGCATCTTTTCATTGTAATTCTTTTCTAGAAGAGTATTAATACAATTGGGTATTGTCTCTCATATTTTGTGTTATTTCCAAATTCTAGTTACTTGTGCATTCTGGTTAAATTTTGTGTTTAGTTGCTTATACAAAGGTGATCAATTGTGTGCTTCTAGATCCTGACAAAGTGGTATCAGAGCTAGGGTGCTGGTTCATAGCTTGATACCACTATCAAAGTGGTATCAGAGCTAAGGTTGCAGGAAGCAAGTTTGTGTTTGATTACAGGTCACTCTCAGGGGTTTCTGATTGAGTGGGAGTATATCAATGGTAGAAGAAAGTACACTAAGAATGGAGGAATTGAAAAGCAAGAATGGTCAATTACGGTGTTATGGAAAGAAAAAGCAGGTAAAGAAAAATTGTTGGTTGGTAGAAGATCAGCATGAAGGAACTAAAGAAGTAGATGTTGTAGGTGTTGTTGCACAGGATGCTCTGGGATGTTCCTTAGATAAAGTAGAATCTTGTTTTATAGATTATGTTGCCTCTTTCCATGTAGCCCAAAATAGAGTATTTTTCCATGTTAAGGTCTTTGGAGACTTGCAAAAGATTTATTTAGGGGCTGGTGTGCCTTGTCAAAGTTTTGGAAAAAGGGAAGTGTGGTTGAAATTGCAGACGGCCAACACATGGGTGTTGAAGGAGGTCATGCAGGTCCCAGTCTTGAAGATGTGGCTAATTTATTCAAGAAATTTGGGTGATGAGAGATGCACAAAAACTCTCACAGTAGATGCACTTGAATTAGTAGGTGGTAAGAAAGTAGGTATCCTTTATCTATCTGCTTATATTACTGATTCTTCTTCTGTTGTGAAGACGTGGCTTTATAAGCTTGGTCACATGAGCAAGAAGGAGATGCATGTTCTTAAGAGGAAGTCAGATGTCTTTGACAGACTTAAGAACTGGAAAGCCTTGGTGTTCATGGAAGAGATGATGGACAGAGATCAGTGGAGAAGGCTAAGTAACTCTGAGCAGGGCAGTTTGGATAGGGTCTTGATCCAAAGAGAGCTCACGGGTAAAAAGTCATCACTCATAGGAGAACATAGGTACCAGCATCGATCAGGTGGAACCATCATCGAATAGACAAGTGTTGATGTCGGTCATGTGCAGACTAGATCCAGTGGTGTCAAGCAAGGTAAGACTGATGTCAGTCAGGGAATTGATGTCGGTGATAGGTAGACACTGATGTCAGTCAGGAAACTAACGTCAGTAGTCAAGACAATCACATGGAATTGATGTCGTTCGGATGCAGACTGTGTGGTGATCGAGGTTGGTCATTGGAACAGATTTTGGGCAGATAGGAAGCTATCAAGGAGTCTCAAACGCCCATATGGAGGATTGAAAGGGTAAGTAAGCCTCAAATTCATTATTCCTCTTCTTTATACTCATTGTTCACTGTAGAGAAGGAAGGATCTAAGAAACAATGGGAGCATGGCATGAATGAGGATTCTGATTCCTAGGATGCAGAACCAAATGGGAGATTTGGTAGGGTTGCCAACCGGTATAAAAGCACTGAAAGACAAATGGATTCCTTGGTTAAAGAATAGAGAGAATGGACATGTGAGATGGAAGGCCAGGTCATATGGTCTTGAGGAAGCTCCAAGATAGTGGTACAGGTTTGATAGGTGGATGATAAAGCATGGCTTTAGTCAATGTCATTGTAACTATTGTGGTTTCTTTATTAGGTGGATGATGGTCGTGACATTATCTTGTTACTGTATGTTGTGTGTTTGCTTGATGCAGGGTCACACATGCAGGGTTTTTTTTTGAGCTAAAGGCAAAGTTAGTTCAGAGGTGTGTCATGAAGAATTTAAAGGAGCAAAATTCTTTGGCATAAGTGTGTTCTAGAGACATGGAAGGTCACAGGTTGATTTTGTCTCTGGATGATTGTGTGAAACTAGTTAGCACACCGAGGGTTAGACAGTTCTATGAATAGTGTCCTAATTCACATGATGAGGTTAAGTACATGCGTACTAAA
This sequence comes from Torreya grandis, assembly GCA_037957365.1. NCBI lineage: Eukaryota > Viridiplantae > Streptophyta > Pinopsida > Cupressales > Taxaceae > Torreya > Torreya grandis. The sequence continues at coordinate 424,820 of JARHVA010007190.1, forward strand.
CCTAAGGTTGCCCACGTAGTGGGAGCTGTCATCAAGTTTGGAGCCAATCTGGGAAAGAAGCACTAGAGGGCAGTTCAATGGATTCTCAGGTATCTGAGAGGGACTGGTAGCAGGGATTTTCACTATGCAGGGTCAAGTTATTTTCTACATGGGTTTTTAGATGCAAATGCGGTAGGTTACTTGGATGATAGGAGGTGCACCATAGGATTTGTGGTGGTTGGTCTTTAGGATTGATCTTGAAGAGGGATACAAGCTAGGAAATAGATTAGACAATGTATAGGTCTAGGTACAGGTACAGGTGCAGCTATTTATCTCCAAGTGAGAGATTGTTAGGTTGTGGAGCTAAAAGCTTCACTATATGCAGACATAGAGGAGGTTGATAAGGTGCAAAGCAACCGATGTTGGTTAGGCCAATTGATATCAATCATATCTAGTGCATAGAGCTATCGACAGCAGTCAGGAGTCGGTCGATGTCAGTTATCTCTAGATAGACAAGGACTAACGTCGATCGCTTCTGTGGTTTCAAAACTACTAGTTCACAAATATGTTGTTAACGAACCAGTTGTTTTCATGTAAAAGGTTATAGTCTTGGAGCTGCAGATCTAATTATTGTAATTGGATGTCTAATTATTGTTTACATGGGATCTATATAATAGACTCATGGGTTGTATTGTAATGTGTGCTAGTTGAGAGAGCAAGGTTAGTTCCTTTAGAGTGAAGAGAGCAAGGTGTGCTCCTCCTAGTTCCATAGGGGTGCTGAGTGTGTATGATCAGGTAGAGCTACAAGTTGTGCAAGTTCTGGTAGAAGATCCACTGGGATATTGGTTTGGAGAATCATAAGGACTTGGTGAGGCAAGGACAAGGGTTCTTCAGGGTGTAGAGAGATCTACATGGTAAGTAAGATCATTGATTTGTAGGTGTGTGTGCATGCATGGTCTAGGTTTGCAGGTGTTGCAAAACCAAGTTGATCTATAGGTGGCAGCAAGATCAGGGAGATCAGCAACACATCAGATAGCAAGATCAGGTGAGATCTACTTGGAGTACGATGTGTACTACATCATGGAGTATGTGGAGTACTTATGTATTGGCAGTAGTGATACTGACTAGTGGTACTGGTAGTAGTGATACTGACTGGTTGGAGGTGAACACCAACTCTATGTTTGAGTTGTGTGTTGGGACCGTAATTGAGAGAGTGAACTCTTGAAGGTGAATTACTGTACACTTGGTGTGGGAAGCCTGAAATGTGTGGAAGAGTGTGGTGTCTCTTCATTGTAACTCTTTTCTGGAAGAGTATTAATATAATTGGGTATTGTCTCTCATATTCTGTGTTATTTCTGAATTCTAGTTACTTGTGCATTCTGGTTAAATTCCGTGTTTAGTTGCTTATACAAAGGTGATCAATTGTGTGCTTCCAGATCCTGACACATTGGTCATAATAAAATAATAATAATATGATCAATTGGGTTTAATTTAATCTATTTTATTCAATCCTACCACATAGGAAGAAAATTATGGTAGAGTATGGCTAAAGGATGGTGATGCCTTCTAATCTAGAAGGGATGGATATGCAGCACAATTTTAGGAAAATAGGTTTGATAGAAAGCATAGGGGTGGGGAAGGAGAGAATGGGGTGTTATAATCACAATGAATAAGAGGGGGGTGAATAAATCTACAAAAAAATTATATATTTACTTTATCATTCATGAACTATCAAAATAATATAGTTAACTAGCAACACATTAAGAGCCATGAGCATGAGATAAGAACATAACACATAAAACACTTATTTGAGTGGGAAAACCTCAAGGGGAATAAAAACCAATTATGATAAAAATTAAATATTTTCCTCTAATTCAAACATTAATATTTATTGAAACACCAACTTCACTTGGAGCCCTAACCCCAACTAGCCAAGCACCAACTTGACTAGGCTTTAACAACCACCCACTTGCAAGGAAGCACCAACTTCCTAGATGACTTAGCACTAAATTATCCACCTCAAAAAATTTATCACCTTAAGAACCCTTTTTTATCATATAATATATTATGATCTCCTTCTTCAGTGTTTCACCCACTTTTATCCTTCTCAAACTGGTCTCTAGCCTTCTTTGCTCAAGTAGGTCTTTTCAAGACATATTTGGTCATTTGACCTTGAAATTCATCTATAGTACACATATTATATATTAATGATAGATTATATTCACCTTGATGATATTCTATAATACCTCCTTTATCTCTTTAAAATTTTATATATTTTGTTTCAACTCTCATACATGCTAACTAGCCAATTAGGTCAATTAGGCCTTATTCTTAGACTAGGTTCTTGCTCATACACCTCTTGGTCAGACATAAATAATTACCTACTTATATTTTAAATAAAATAGGCCTTATTTCATGCCAAAAACATGAATCAAAAATTACAATAGTTTGGTCATATCATATATGACCAAAACCCCTTTTAGGCCTTAAGGAGACCTAATTCAATTAGGCCTTTATTACCATATGTTATTGTCTGAACTCCTTATAACACTCTAAAAATTATAATATGGAAGAAAAATATAATATTTCACTCAAATATACATTATCCAACTTCAATTTATTTCCACAACACCTTTTATTTCCAACCACTTCTTGAACCTCTTCTCAAAACATTGTTCACAATATGTCTGTGCATACCCAGAAAATCTATCTTGAACACCTAAAGCAAAAAACACAAATTTTCCAAATAAAAATGGTAAAAAATCATATATATATATATATATATATATATATGACCTTAATATCATCACCATGTGTTTTATACTTCACAATACATGTCAAAATAACTCAAACCCTTCTCTACAAAGAGCCCACTCAAAACTGTCAACTAGCCTCAAAACACAATCATGGAAACATGAAATTATGACACATGAATAACATAATAAAGAACTTAAAATTTATTTATATGATCTTAAAAAACCCTAACAATAACCTAAAACAAATATATCATAATATATAATAGTAATATTGGTCTTTTAGACCAATCTCATGACCTCACTATACACATACCTCACTAAGCTAGACAAGTCAATTTGAGAGTAAATTTTTTTCTATATAGAATTATCTAAACATATTAAACAAAATATTAATATTTATTAAAGTTATTGAATAACATATACATTTAGTTGGATTCATCCCTAATCCATGATAACACATCCCTAATCACCTTCTCACTTTTGCCTAGTTTTCTCACTATTTACACCATTAGGCCTATTAGTGATAGGTCAAATTGTGTGAATAGTTTAACAAACATAAGATATAAAACCTAATTATAAACTATATGGACATAAAATATAGGTATCAATATTTTTCCTCCATCTATTTATCAACTTTGACTTGGTCAACTCTAAAAATTATAACAAATCTTTAAAAAATAAGGTCTTTCTTATAGGGTCCACTCACTCACCTAAAAAAACCAATCACACCTATAAATAAATGAGAGTTTTTAATTCATGATAAAATATATAAACTATCCAAAAAAATCCATTTTTATCACTTTAGAACAAAATCTTTCACATCGGGTCATTATTAGGGTTTTAGAGATGGTAACACTATTTTTGGTGTTAACGATATTCATAAAGGATTGCCCCTAATTTTTAAATATTATTCTTGGATATATTATATATGAACCTTCCCCATATATCCTCAAAAATTAATGTTCCCATGCATAGGTTACATGTGCCAATGAACACTTGAAAGTCCTCAAGTTGAGAACCCTTCATTCTATGCAATCGAGAAATCTTAAAACCACCTTTCATGAATTTTATTGAAAACTTTAACCTAAAACTTAGTAAAAAAAACTAATACATCCTATCAGACCACTAAAAATTCTCACATGCTCATTCTTATCTTTAAATCTAAATATCATACCTCATTTGGCCACCATGTCTCTCTTTGTTTTCTTGGACCTTGACTTGTAAACCATATTAGGCCTTGAAACTAACCTTCAAGCCTATTTTAATACACTATAAACCTAATTTAAATTCTCAGACAACATTTCATATTCTCAAAAAATTCCAAACATCCTTCATATGCCTTGACAATATATCATGATGCCTCATTAGGCCAAGCAAGGTATAAAGGTGGTCTAGTTACATACCAAGTTTGTAAGTCCTACCCATGGAGGTTCACTCTAAGAATATAATGATTGATAAAATTCCTCATATTCATGCTCAATAAAACTCATATATCCTCTTATTCCTTTCTTCACTCATCTCACTAGGCCATCATGTTCAAAACTTCTTACTAGGTCTTTACAAGCTATGACTAGCGTTATGACTAGGCTTCTCAAGCATTTGAAACTTGATAAATAGTCTTTGAAACACTTATTTATTATCTTATAACTTTTCATAATTATTAAATTCTCCTCAAACAATGTCATACCTCTCAATGATCCTATCAAATAATAACATTATTTAACGATCTCATGAACACCTTTCTTAAGAAACTTTGACATCAATGACAACATCAATGCCAAATTTCAACAATAGGAACAATGCTAAACAATATTCCCCTTTGTCATTTATGGTAAAACATATTGTATTATAATCATTCTTATCTCCCTATTCTATTCCTTTTTCCCCCTTTGACATAAATGACAAAGTGATGTATGCAACTCCTTGGATCACTCTCCTTACAACCAAAATACTCAACACACAGGACTTGTGAGTTTATGAGACATAAAAAAAACATGATCCTCCTATCACCATGTATACATTATTGTAACAACTCACCTATTCTTATATCTAATTATCATGACTATCTCCCCCTAAGTACTTGACTTTTTCAATGATTTTTAGGGGTAGAAATTATACCTGATTCCTATCTTAGGTATTCAAAATTTAACTTTGGAAGTGGTTTAGTTAAGATATCTAAAATGTGATCCTATGTAGAAACATATTCAAGTTTTAAAATTTTTTCACTTACCTTCTATCTTATAAAATTATACCTAATGGGATTGTATTTGGTCCTTGAGTGCATGACAAGGTTCTCTGAGATGCTTATAGAACTTGCATTTTAATAATAAATAGGGCTAGGACCATCATACTCCACCTTGTAGTATTTTAGGGTCTGTCTCATCCATAGGGCCTAAGTGTAGCAAAAATTTATTTCAATTTACTCAGCCTCACAAGTGGACAAATCTACTGATGGTTGATTTTTTATTATCCATGAAACTAGGCACCCACCTAGGAAGAAGGCTCCTCTACTGGTACTTTTCCTATCATCAATACTTCCTACCCAATCTACATCTGTGTAGGCCTTAAAATTGAATTAATTTATTATTAGATAGCACAATACATACTCTATATAACCCTTGAGATACCTAAGTATTCTTTTTAATGCTTACAGATTATTCTCCTTTGGATCTTCTTAAAACCTTCCCATAAGTCCTATTGCTTGTATGATGTTAGGTCTAGAGGCAATGGTGTACAACAAACTTATAATAATTTACCTCTATGACATCTGATTGACCTTTTAAGACTCATCTTCCTTTCTCAACTTACATCCTATGATCATGGGTGTAATAACTTCCTTTTACCCAATCTCAAACTTATTCAATATTTTTCTTATGTACTTGACTTGTGAGATTAATATACCTTTATTAGATTGAGTGATTTGTAACCTCAGAAAGAATGATAGTTATCTTATCATGGACATCTAAAAAACATTATTCATCACCTTTTCAAATGCCTTTATCATTTTCTCATTGTTTTCACCAAATATGATGTCATCCACATAAATAACTACTATCAATTGATGGTCATCTTTTGTCTTGATGTATATATTACTATCTACAACTCCTATTTTGAATCCTTGATCCAATAAATACTTGTCCAACCTAGCATACCAATCTCTAGGAGCTTGATTTAGACCATAGAGAGACTTTTTCAATCTGAAAAAATATTTTTTATCATATGATGTGATAACCCTTCAAGTTGCTCAATGTACACTTATTCCAAATTCCCATTCAAAAAAGCAGATTTAACATCCATCTAGTATACCTTGAATCCTTTGAATCCTAGATAAGATAGAAACAATATAATGGCCTCAAATATTAATACTAGTGTAAATTTATCCTCAAATTCTACCCATTCAACTTGTATATATCCCTCACAAATTAGTCTAGCCTTGTTCCTAGTGACTTCTCCATATTTATTCAACTTGTTTCTAAACACTCATTTTGTGCCAATGGCATTTTTGTCTTTAGGCTTAAGAATTAGTTCCAAATTCTCATTATTATTTATTTTTTCTAACTCCTCATACATATAACCTATCCAAAACTTGTCTTTTCTTGCTTCGATAAGACTCTTAAGTTCAATCTTGGATAATAGAGAAATATTCTCTTGATTTAGATTACTTACTATTATTCTCCTTGTTTTCATACCTACATTCTTGTTTCCAATGATTTGAGATTAAAGGTGATCTATTTGAATCTATCTTGAGGGTCCTTTTGATTCATATCTCTCTTCAACTTGTTCTTCCTCATCAACCTCTATAGTTGATCCATGTAACATTCCAGGCAATAATTCGGGTGATGGTTCTACCCTAATTGGTGGCAGGACTTCTGGGAGCCATAACTTTTGCACCATAGCTCTATTTGAATCCCCATTTGAACCATTGGAAATATAATATTGAGGAGAACATGATGAGATGGAATTGAGCTCCACTCAATGGATTTTATCCCTTGAAAACTTAATGGAAGTGCCCTAAATTTCAATTTTAGTAGTGTAGTCTAAAAATAGTAAGTTTCTAAAAATAGTAATTCCTCAAATTTTGTATTGTTGTAAATCACAGAAGTTAAACCACTTAATCTCCCTCGATAGTGGTGAAATTTAACATCCTCATCCTACCTTAAAAATGTGTATAAATGAAGATGTAACCTGAAATGGAAATGAGACATCTCTTCTCAAAGATAAACACATGTTTGGGTCTACAAATTTGATGAATAAAACATCTCTTCTTAGAGATAGAATTATTATTATTGTTTTATTTTTATTTCTTAAATTATCTTTCAACTAAATATTTTTGAGTTTCATATCAATAGTATCCTCTTCATTCTATAAGTCCAAATTCTCTAAAGTGTTCTTTGACTATGAGTGAGATTTTCTCATCTTATCAATCTTCACATTGGTACTTTCCACTATCTTTTGTAGTCTCTTGTTATAACATATATAGGCTAATACCATTGATGAGTATCCTAAGAATATGCCTTCATCAGATCTAGAATCAAACTTACCCAAGTATTCATCATCTCTTTTGATGAAACATTTTCTCCCAAACACTCTAAAGTATTTTACATTGGTAGGTCTACCCTTTCATAGTTCATAAAAAGTATTATTTCCATTAGTCCTTATTTTTCCTCTATTCAAAATGTAGACAATAGTGCTTACTACCTCTCTCCAATATCCATCAAATAATATATACTCATTTAACATAGTTATAGCTATCTCTTGAATTCTTCCTTTCCACTACCCCATTATGTGGAGGTGTCCTAGATGCTAAGAATTGTCTCCTTATTACATGAACCTTAAAAAAGTCATCAAACTCATTGGAATAAAACTCTCATCCTCTATCAAATCTTAAACACTTGATCTTCCTATTCTTTTCATTCTCAAAAAGAGCCTTGAATGCCTTGAACTTGTTAAGAGCTTATGATTTCTCTTTCAGTAATGCAACCCAATTCATTCTTGTGTAATAATCAATGAGTAATATGAATTAGTTATCTACTTTAATGCTTTGAATTCTTGTATGCACACATAGCTCAATCTCTATTAACTCTAAGGGTATTGTAGTAGATTACTCCTTGGAGTTGAACCTTATTCTATTTTACTTACCATTTTGACATGCATTTCAAAGTATGTTTGTGGGTTTGATGATCTTAGACATGTTCTTCATAGATTTTTTAGCGTTAATATTAACTAGGTTGTACAAGTTTAGGTGACCTAGCCTTATATTCCATATCCAAATTTCATATTTCTTATGAAACATCTATCTTTCTTGATCTCATTTAATACATATAGATTTGGCTCTCCTTATCTCACACCCTCTATCATGAAAGGCTAGTGTGTATCCTTGATTACACATTTGACTCACACTAATAAGGTTATGTTTCAAAAATTCTACATACAACATATTTTATATCTTGGTCTTTCCATTGTCCAAACCTCATTGTATTATATATTGGCAGTTGTGTTATCTCCAAACCTCATTTTTCCTATAGCATTCTTATTTAATGAGATGAACTTATTTCTATCTCTTTTCATGTGGATTAAGCAACCACTATCTATATACCATTTCATGTCTTCATCTTGAATGTGAAAGGAAGCCTGAGCTAGTATAGAGTCTTGTTTGGTCTTTTATTCCTAAAAAAATAATCCATCTTGATTCTTGAGCTCAATTTGATCCATCCTAGCTTGCTTTGGATTCCATACCAATGTTTGATCCTTTTTATGAATTATAATAGATTCATATGTCTTGTTGAATATTTTATACCTTATAACTCTATTAGAGTAGAATATTTCAATGTGTCATATATTGTGATAGATGTAGAAAATAACATTTATGTACTTACCATGATTCCATGATGACTTATCCTTTATAGAATTAGGTTGCTTGATTGATCCTTTTAAGTTAGTAATATTTACTTGTTCTAAATAATCATGCTCTCTCTCAAACTTTCTCAAAAAATTTATGAGTTTTTCATGCTCAACCCTTATGGAATCTAACTCTATCTTCAAACAGTCATACTCAGCTTCCTTTGACTTGTACCTTGTGTTGACCTCTTCTAATTAACTCTTGAAATCCTTGATAGTATTATTTTGATGTTTAAAGTCATCAAGGGTAATTATGATCTTAGATTCAAGGTATACTTTAGATTATCCTTCTTCACTATCATAGTAGACTTCATCGTACATGTTATCTTCTTCTTGTTGATCACAAGACATTTTTGTACTTCTTAAGATCACCTTCAAGATGTTAGAATTACCTTCAAAAGAATAAGATTTGATACCAATTATTAGAATAATAATGAATGAGATGGGGGGTGAATCATCCTTAAAAATGTTTAAAACTTTACTTTATCATTCATGAACTATCAAAATAATATAGTGAATTAGCAACACATTAAGAGCCATGAGCATGAGGTAAGAGCATAACTCTTAGAACACTTTTTGAGTTGGAAACCCTCAAGGGGAATAAAATATAATGATGATGAAAATGGAATAATTTCCTATAAGTCAAACATCAAGATTTATTTAAGAACCAGCTTCACTTGGAGTACCTACCCCAACTATCCAAGCACAAACTTGATTAGGCTTTAACAAGCACCCACTTACAAGGAGGTATTAACCCCCTAGATGAATCAGAGAAAACTTAGACACCTAAAAAATTTGATCACCTTCATAACCATTTATTTCCCATAAAATATATTATGATCTCCTTCTTCATCTTTTCACACACTTTTATCCTTCTCAAACTGGTCTCTAGCCTTCTTCGCTTAGTTAGGTCTCTTTAAGATAGATTAGGTCATTTGAACTTGATAGTCATATAAATTACCAATGTTATATCTTCATGATATTTTATATTGACCTTTAAGATGGTATATAATACTTATTTTATCTCTTAAATTGTTATATATTTCATTCCAACTCTCAAACATGCTAACTAGCTAATTAGGTATATTAGGCCTTATTCTTATAATAGGCTCTTGTTCATACACCTATTGGTCAAAAATACAAACTTTCCAATTTATATTATTAATAAAATATGAATTATTTCATTCCAAAAACATGAATAAAATATTATAATAAGTTAGTCATAGCATTTAGGACCAAAACCCCTTTTAGGCCTTAAGGAGACTTAATTCAATTAGGCCTTCATTAGCACATGTTACCCTCTGAACGTCTTGAAACACTCTCAAAATTATCACATGGTATTAAAACATCATATTTCAATAAAATATACATTATACAACTTCACTTTATGTCCAAAACACCTTTTATTTCCAACCACTACTTGAACCTCTTCTCAAAACATTGTTCACAATAGGCATGTGCATACCCATAAAATCTATCTTAAACAACTAAAGAAAAAACACAAATTTTTAAAAAATACATATAAATAAAACACATATAAATAATATAAATGACCTTAATATCATCACCATGTATTTTATACTTCATAATACAATGTAAAAGAACTCAAACCCTTATCTGCAAAGAGCCCACTCAGAACTACCAACTAGCCTCAAAACATAGTCATGGAAACATGAAATTATGACACATGAAAGATCACACTAAATAAATTAAAATTAATAAATATTTTATTAAAACATAATTATAACAACCTACAATAAATATATCATAATCTTTAATAATAATATTGGTCTTGCAGACCAATCTCATGACCTCACTATACACAGACCTCACTAAGCTAGACAAATCAACTTGAGAGAAACTTTTTTCCTAAATAAAATGATATAAAAATATTATATAAAATATTAAAATGTATTAAAGTTATTTAAAAACATCTCCATGCATTTGGATTCATCCCTAATCCTTTATAACACATACCTAATCACATTCTCACTTCTACCTAGTTGTCTCACTGTTTGCACCATTAGGCAAGTTAGCGATAGGTCGAATTGTATGAATGTATTATCACACATAATATATATATAACATAATCATAAACCATAATTTACATTAAATATATGAATAAATATTTATATCACATCCATTTAGTAACTTTAACTTGGTCAACTCTGAGAACTACAATAAATCTCTAAGAAATAAGGCCTTTCCTATAAGGTCCACTCACTCACCTGACAAACCAATCACATTTAGAGATGATTTATATAGTTTAATTCATGATATAATAGATAAAATATCTGAAAAAATACATTATTATCACTTTATAACAAGATATTTCACATCAGGTCATTATTAGGGTTTTAGAGAGGGTTAACAATGTTTCTATTGTTAACAATTATTCATAAAGGATTTCCCCTCATTTAAAACACTAATTCCTATATATATTATATATGACCCTTCACCATATATCCTTAACAACTAAATTTCCCATGTATATGTTACACATGCCAATGAACACTTAAAAGTCCTACTTGGATTGAGAACCCTTCATTTTGTGCACTTGAGAAACCTCAAAACCACTTTCATGCCTTTTATTTCAAACTTTGACCTAAGACTTGGTCAAAAAACCTAGGAAAACATATCACACCAATTAAATTATAACATACTCATTCTTATATTGAAATCTAAATCTCATACCTCCTTTGGCCATCGTCTCTCTCTTTGTTTTCTTCAACCTAGACTTGTAAACCACATTAGGCCTTGAAACTGACCTTCAATCCTCTTTTCATACACTCTCCACATAACTTAAATGATAAAAAAACATATAATATTCTCAAAAAAATTCAAACATCCTTAATATGCCTTGACAATAGATCATGATGCCTCATTAGGCTAAGCAGGGTCCAGAGGTGGTCTAGTTACGTACCAAGTTTGTAGGTCCTACCCTTGTAGGTTCACTCTGAGACTATCATGATTGATCCAATGCCTCATATTAATTATCAATAAACCTCATATATTATATTATTCTTATGTTCACCCATCCCACTAGACCATCATGCTCAAACCCTCTCACTAGGTATTTACAAGTTATGACTAGTGCCATGACTAGGCTTCTCAAGTATTTGGAGCTTGCCAATTGATCTTTGAAAAAAAAATTGATGATATTATACCTTGATCATAATTATTAAATTATACTCAAACATTTCCATTTCTCTTAATGGTCCTATTAAATAATAACATTCTTTAATGACCTTATGAACACCTTTCTTAAGAACCTTTTACATCAATGACAATATTAATGAAAAATTTCAACAACAAGAATAATACTCAACATGGGGGTGGTATAATTATATTTTTGGTAGTTATCCACCCATATTAAGATTTATTTTAGTTTATATATGTTTTATTTTATCCCTTTGATCTCTCAGATTAACCAATCTAAGGTCTTGATCATTTCAAGTTATTTTCCAGTGGTCACTTTTGAGAGGAAGATCTTGAGGAAGTATTTCAAAGCAAGGAGTGGTATGAAAAAATGGGTTTAGTGTAAATATTTGATAATTTTTATCCTTTAATTCCTAATCTTAATTTATGGATTTCATATTCTTGGTAACCTATTTTTGAGGGAAGTTTGGAAATGTATCCTTGTGTCAAAGGTTTTTTCATTATGGTTTTTTATTATCTTGTTGATTGTAATAATATTTTTTTAGGCCAAATCATGGATTCATCATCACCACCTTATCTTTATAAAACCCTAGTTTCTATATTTTAATCCTTTTATTGAAAACCTCTCTCATAGACCCATCTAGTTATAGTTGTTGTATCTACCTCTCCAATTTTAGTTAGAGTCTGGGTTGTCAGCTATTGGGGGTTCCTTAGGTGAAATGTTTTAAATTGATGTTTCTTCTCTAAATTTATCTTAGATAGATTTTGTTAGGGTTATTATTAGTTTATATATTTCTTATGACATTTTAAAAATGATTTATCTAAATGCTAAAGGAATATGTTGGTTACAAACCTATATTATGAGGGGCTTCCCTTCAAGTATTAGAATTACTTCAAAATAGGTCATCTTTCTACTTCTTATCAAAATTACAAGTGTAAAGTGGATTCTTCATGGTGGAAGGAGGCAACTGGAGAGGTTCTTATTGTGTTTCTAGATAGTGATCTTGTTTTATCTTTAGGTGATGTTTTAGAAGTCCTCAATGAGGATATTTCAAAAGTGGGAGTAGTTCATTTGGTGTCTCCACCTCATATTTTTGAGGTTTTTGGGTTAGTTTAAAAAAATTATGTGGATTTAGTTAGCAAGAATAAAGCTTGTAGAGGCACATCTGTGGATAGGTGTATCTTTTCAATTTTAGATTCAAGTAAATTAAGTAAACAAGAAGAATGGATGGTTGTAATAAGTAAGAAAAAAGGACATCTCATCCCTAGTTCCCCTTCCAGGATACTTTACTCTCACAAAAAACTAAATAAGGGTGAGACTTAATAAGTTTTAGATCTTTGTTTTTTATAATTTTGTTTATTGGTGTAAATTTGAAATATTTTTAAATAATTTTAGGAAGTTTGTTTTGTTTAGATTATGTTGGTCAGATGCCTTTATGGTTCTGCATTAAGCCTAGCCTATCTAGTTATTTGAGTATTTTTTTATTGGTAAGGGACCCCATAAACCCTACTATCTATATAGAAAAAAATTACCAAATTAATAAGCCACGAAGGGTACAATTGGCTTAATGCCAATGATGACCCTCATACAAACACCAGGCAAGATCATCTTAATGATAGTATAGGTATAAATATAAAATAAACATTTAAGCATAAGTTGATGTAATTTTAATTTATTATACTTAAATTTATATTTTATATTTATACCTTTCAAGATGTTTGAGAGTGGTTTCAGATCTCTAGGAGATAAAATGCAAAATATAGGTTTTGCAGGATTTGATCATATTTTAGACTTAGTTAGGTTTCAAAGTTTCAAGATTTTAGACTTAGTCACATTTTTTAGTTTAGGTGATAATAAAAATATTTCTAAGTAATTTATCATGCATGGTCATCTACCTATAGATAATGTTTGAAATATAAGAATATGTAACCAAGGGAATAATTGGCTTAATGCTAATGATGACCCTCATACAAACACAAGGCAAAACCATATCAATGATCATATAGCTATAAATATAAAATAAACCTTTAATTGTAAGTTGATGTAATTTTAATTTATTAAACTTATATATATATATATATATATATATATATATATATAGACACACACACACACACACACACACACACACATATACATATATATATACACACATATATATACATATATATATGTATATATGTGTGTGTGTGTATAATTCTACCTTTTAGGATGTTTGAGAGTGGTTTCAGATCTCTAGGAGATCAAATGTAAAATCTAGGTTTTGGAGGATTTAATTATATTTTATGCTTAGTTCGATTTCAAAGTTTCAAAGTTTTAGACTTAGTCACATTTTCAAGTTCAAGTGATAGGAAATTTATTTTTTGAATAACTTAACATGCATAATTATCTACCTACCAATAATGTATACAATATAAAAAGATAAGGTTTTTATTTACTAGAACGACATGACAAAACTAGGAACACTACTCTACATTTTTATTAATAATAGAATCAATCATTACAGTAGTTAAAAATACTCCTACATGGATGGCCAACATTAAATATTAAGGTACAAGGCACTAAAGTCACCCCTCTTAAGAAAACACCATCCTCAATGTGGTAACCTTACACCTAAGTCAAAAAAATAAAAATAACAGTGTGCATCCTTAGAATATAATTATGGCAGTAATACAAAATTTTAAAAAATAACATTAGTACACCAATTTGAGATCATAAAATTCTATATTTTACTTTTATTACCCTCTTAATAACTATATCACTTTCTATGTTTGTTTAGGTGGATCCTTGTGGAGACCAATTGTCATTTTTTTCCTAAAACCTACAGTAATCCAGATGATCCCAAATTGTATCCTGTATTCATGAAAAAATCATGCAATTATTGTCATTTATTTTTATTTTTATTTTTATTTTATATAATAACAATATACTAAATATGATGACTGTCATTCCATGATAAGAGTGGATTAAACTCAGTATAACACCATCAAAATATCAAAATCATAATATTGAAACAATAGTGAAAGATTAATTATATATTAACAAAAAACATCATATTGTTATCTAAAATGTGGCACCTAGCTAAACATTAGGTTATTTTGGATACCATTCATCCTTGATCATTACCCTATTATAATCATATTTTTGAAGAACCAATCATAGCATTATCAAATCTAAAATAGTAGAGCAACTAATGTGTTAAGAAATAGACCTCCTTAGATCTCCCAACAAGTTCCTCCTTAGACTTCTCAAACAAAAAATTTTCCTTAGACCTCCAAATAAAAAATCCTCCTTAGACCTCTCAAATAAAAAATTCTCCTTAGACATCCAAGCAATTTCTATAGGATTATATTCAAGTCATGCATATGAGCACAAAAACCTTCTTAAAACTCTTAGAAAATTTTACTTAGACATTTCAGTAGGGTAGCATCCTACAAAAACCACCACATCGAGTGGGTGGGAAGGATGGAATCATGAACCTCTAAAACAAGTTCCCATCATGATCCAATAGCCATTTTATAGGACACTTCTCCTCTCTCATACCACATACATTATGCCACATTGTAAACATATAAATAAACTATCATTACACAACATATGCCATTAAAATATTTATAATGATATAAATAATTAAATTCCAAGTGGACATTAAATTAATTTAAATATACATGTTGGTTTCATAAAATAGACAATATGTAAGTTAAATGAAAAATTAAGTTTAAAAAAAAGGCAAAAAATAGAAATAAAAACATTCTCATAAAATTTCACATCACAAAACTATGTGGCTAAAGAAGCCACCCCAGGGGAGAAGGAATTAAAAATCTCAATTATCTCTTAGAGGTAAGGGCAACATCATCACTCTCCTTAGGCCTCCCAAAGGGTTTTATAAAACTGCATCAGGGTAATTCATAGGGTTATTTTCTCACAACTAAAATGGGGCAGGTGAAAGAACATAACATTCATAGTGTGGCCATTATGTATAAGAGCCCATAGTACTCATGGAACTCATGGTGTGTGCACTTTAATATCCAGATGACTACCTCATCCAAAGGGGATAACTATATTTTCAGCTCACAAAGAACTCCACTTCCTAATTTAAACTCAGCCTAGGTCATTATGAGTATGGTTCTGATCTACCCTCAAACCCCCACACTTTTAATCATGCTCACATACTAGAGCATTGATGTAGGGTACACTACACCATGCTACACTACATCACTGTAATTTCCAAATACCTATGATTGATTTTAGGGAGAAAGTTACATTAAAATGCATTACATAAGTATTTTATGATCATGTTACCATTCTCAAGTATCATAATCTAAAAAACACATGATCACACTTATTCCATGATATATAATAGAAACAAATATACATGATACAATAATGTTGATAAAATAGAATACATCTGAGTCTCACATGGTTTGATATATTCATACTTGATGAAGGGTTTACATAAGATATAATGTGTATACACATAATATTTTCAAACTTTATCAATTACTAATGTTTTCTCTCTTGTAAGAATCTTTTGAGTCTCAATCTTTCTGAGTACACACTTTAAAGGGTTCATCGAGAAAGGGGTAGGAAAACCATTGATGTTACACAAGATTATTATCCCCTTTAATACCACTTGTTATCTGCACAACCATCTCCTAAAAACTTCCCTAAGCCTTATCTCCTCTCTTACACACTCCTTCAATATTTTATAGCCTTCATTATCCCCTTCATAAGCCTAAAACCCTTTCTAATAATTTAAGTTACATTGTCAGTCCCATCGACCATGTACTTTAATTGATAAAACATATTTAAGGTCTAGGTTGGCCCCTAGCCGACCTAGACCAAGACTTAATTTATTTTTATCAATAATAATACATATTAGATTATATCGACCCTATAGGCTACACTTTTATAAAGGTTTAGGGATAGATTCAGCTACATATACATATTCATTTCATCATTTATTTAGTAAGAGAAGAATATTATTATATTATGCATTTGTTTATCCACCGTTCTACTTAAGGAACATAGTTTAAGGTTTCAATACTTTCTTTGGAAATATGGATCTTATCTTATGGATAAGTCTTTTGGATACATAGAGAAGTTGTGTATCATAGAGCTGACTTATCCTTATTATCCTTATATACCATAATAACCTCTTAAAAATCACCTTGGCTAAGGGAGCTATTGAGGCTCGGTGGGTTTTTATTTAAAGGTAAGTATTCCTAAATTTGTTCCTTCTTTATAAGAGTAGATAGATTTTCATTTTTAATTCTCTCTCATACATTAGGATTTCCTATACATTGACATGAGTATATATCTTCTATTTATGTTTAATTTTTATGTTTGTTACCCCCACTTTGTGCCACAAGCTTTGGTCAAAACTAAATTAGATTTTACTTTACTTTGCATATACTTTGTGAATATGAAAACATAGGACCTAGATAGGGTTATTATATGGTGTTGCTTTACTAGAGTCTATGGAACCCTCTCTAGTTATGTTATTGTTTTAAGACATCCCTTGGTTAGGTACAGTGGATCCATCTTGGTCATAACCCCAAATATCTAATGTATCAAAAATCATAAGTATAAGTAGGATTTATCTTTTTTGAGCTAGGATTGATTAATAGATCAGTTTCATTTACATTTGTATACATTCTGATGAACCCAACATGAATAAAACCCTTGTAGGTTTTTTTTTACTATCATTTTGTCAGCATATTATATTTTTATAGTTTTTTAGTACTATATAAAACTAGTCAGTATAGTTATAACATTTTGTGTACAGGTTTAACACATAATCATTCCAAAATGACTCTATTTTATCTCTACAGGTCTTCACCAAATACAAGTTACTATATTGATCAGTTAAAAATAGTATTTTTTTTCATCTCCAAATTTGCATATATAGTCAAACTAGTCAATTCTATCTACAATTCTATTCTTTTAGTAAATGGGTTTGTAAACATAGTTGAACCAATCAACTTTTTTTGCAACTTCTTCTTTAGTATATAGGGTTTTACAAAAAAATTTGAACCAATCAACCCTATTAATAGAATTTTTAATCATCATTTGAACATCATGGCATAAAAAAATAAATCTAAACATATTCAATCCCATCAAGGTTTATTTATTTCTCTCTGTGTCATTTTAGTTTTCTTTCTTTTAGTACTATTTTTCACAAATTTATAGTCTATAAAACTACAGCCTTACAACAAACTAGGTTGACCTATTTGACATAGTTCTATAGTTTGTATTCCATCTAGAATACATAGTCTACTTGTTCTATTATGTTCTTATAGATCTTGCTTCTGTAGAATATTAACAACCTAGTCAACTCTATTCTATATTGTTTACATATAATATCACCTTAACTGACTCTATACTCTTCTCAATAAAGGAATTAATCTCTATTTTCTAGTAAATAATTCACCTTTCCTTTTTAGTTGCTTGCATGATTAGAGTAAAAAACATAAATTAAATAGGTGGTTTTTAAAATTACCATTTTATTCACACTATTTTTCTCTTTTGCACATACTACCAAATCACTTTACATTCAAAAAGCATTAAAAATTTGTCTTCCCAAGGTCTACATACTTGGATTTCATCACTAAAGGGGAAGTTGACTTGGTTTTATGGCCAAGTATAAACATGTGGTTGATGGTATTTATTAGAAAAGCACCTGATACCCTTATCACAACAAATTATGAAGTGAGGGGGTAGGCCCCAATACTAAGCTAGTACCATTGCCAAAATAGATCCCTTTCAACTTAAACATCCTAAAACCAACATTAGATTGCTTTCTAATTTCTTATTTCAACTAACTACCCTATCACATTAAAATTAAACTTTATTATAACTTAATAACACTTAAGATGACCAATTAGTTAGCATTTAATTTCTAGTTATTGCTTGCTCTTTGATCATTATATATTGTATTACAAAACATGCATTAGTAATAATTGGTATAAGGTTTTTGATGTGTGTTCCAATTAGATCAGTCACATTGATCCAATTGATTGTGTGCATAATTTAATTTTTTTAGAAATTATCTTTCAAAACTTTTCTCTATTTCAAAACACTATCATTTCTATTGATACAATATCTTATAGACTATTTAGCCTTTTTGCATGTAGTACACAGTCAAACTATCTAACTATGTATCATAATCTTCATGTTCATTTCCCTATTCATCAGTATCTAATTGACTTGTATGACTATGTTTCTTTTTCTTTATTTTGTTCCCTAGTTAATAGAACATAGTCGACCAATTTGACTCTATATCCTATTTGTTAATTTTGTATTTGTATCTCTCCTTTAGCCTCATTTTCTCATCATGAACTTCTTTTTTTATGATGATACAAAGTTCAATCCAACATACATGATGAGATTTAACAATCTTAATAGGTTTCACTAAAAATATATTATGGCTTCTAATTTATATGAAATCAATGTGCATGTTTCCACTGGCACTACCAATTATGGGACTCCTCATTCATCATCAGTTCATAATCCTATTTTCTATTTAGAAGATCATTCCAAATTAGAGTACACACCTAAAATGCTCTTATTAATTAATGATTTCCCTCAACATAGAGTAAAATACACTTCAACTATTTACAATCTCATGATAGGTGTTAAAGTATAAAAAACCCATTCACCCTCCATTACATTCTCTCACAGATTTGGGGATGATGCCTTATTCATTTCTCAACCCCTCCCTTTGATTTTAACTCCTTCCCACACTATGAACTCTTCTTCTTTGATATCTCAACCTCCATGCCAAGTATCTCCACTAAATGGGAGGTTCAACATCTAGTGGGCCTTTTCCAAGGCCCCTCCTCCTCAACCAAGCCACTAGTGCATCATTTGCCACCAACATTGATCATGCTACCAGTGCTTCTTTTCATTTTAATGCCAATCCTTCCAATAGTGCATATTTTTCTAAGCATTCCAATCATGCTACTAGTGCTTCCTTTTCTACCAATGCTTATCACACCACTAATGTTGTCCATGCCACTACTCATAGTGTAACCCAAGCCACTAATACCAATGCCACTACTTCACATGATGTGAAAACTAGTCAAAATAACTCTCAAACCCATCAAATCTTATTACAAAATCTCAATCAAATTAATTATTTTCAAACTAATAATTCTAATTAAATGATGCAAATGAAAAATCATCTCATTCACCTTCAAAATCAACACCACCAGGTTCCATGGGGAGCATAAAATCAAAATGCTCCCCAACCCCATTAGGGAACCCCATGGTAAACTCATTCCTAAACCACCCCTTATTAATAAAATGATCAAACCTCTCCAAAATGAACCTCTTATACCTAAAATTTTTAATATCGACATAGGATGTATCACACCTACCATTAGTTATAATGGGTTAACTAATCCTACCTTACATATAAAAACTTTTGGTAATCTCTACAAGAATTAGGTTAAACTTAAAACTTTTATTCATACTTAGATATTAGCTAATATAATATTTGTATACACTTTAGATTGGTAAAATCAACTCAAATCCCATTCTATCACTAACTTGGAAGATTTGGTTAATTCACTAGTATAAGATTTTAAAACTAGTGATCTTCATGAGAATACCTTGACTCACTTTATCAATTGTAAGCAACTTGAAACTAAAACATCATAATATTTCTTCAAACTATATAATACATTGTCTAATAAGTGTGAGCATAACATGGTAAATGATAATCTCTTTCATATATTCACTAATTCTCTTTACCCCAAGTTGCAATATTGGGTTAAGACTCTCTTTCCATAAACTTTGGAAGAATCCCTCAACCAAGATAAGTAGCTAAGCATCAATATTTTATAATGCACCAATTTGAACCATCCCAACCTCTCATGGGAACTTTAATACTCATTTAAAAAAATAAACATGCTACCATGATGTTATCACTAATTTTTATGACATTATTCACAATATTCAAGCCATCACTCCAAACAATGATATGGAGCATGTTCCCTATCCCAAAAACACCCCTAATCTAAAATTTTCCCTAATAAACACTATTAATATCCACAAATAGTTATTCTTATTCAAGATTCAAAATCACATACCAAGACCTCTACCATGAGATCTTGACCCCACTCATCCTATAAAATCATGGTATGATCCAAATTAATTTTGTTGGGTTCATGCAAGTTGGGGCCACTCTCATGAGACTTGTAGATAATTACATAATATAGCTATGGGTTTAATTCTTGGCCCAAACTTTGATCATTATTCACTCATTGGCAAGTTCTAACAAACATATCACATAGCCTTTAAATCTCATGAAACACAACATAAAAATTAATCTTTGAATCAGGTTAATGCTCATCTTGCCTTATATAAAGACCCTCTTCCTAATCATTAAAATAAAAATTATATGCCTACTCCTTCCACAAATAATTTTGAAAGTCATATATACCACTAAAAAAGAAAATGTGGTAAATAAGACTAATATGCAAAGG
Organism: Torreya grandis; assembly: GCA_037957365.1. Taxonomy (NCBI): domain Eukaryota; kingdom Viridiplantae; phylum Streptophyta; class Pinopsida; order Cupressales; family Taxaceae; genus Torreya; species Torreya grandis. The sequence goes on from JARHVA010007190.1 coordinate 446,104, forward strand.
GTAGTCACTTTAATTAATGTTAATCCAACACACATGCACAAAACCTCCCAAACATTTCACATCATTCAAGACTCTTCCCCATCTCATCTAATGAAGTTGGGGCAAGAGGACCTTATTTATTTCCAATAACCACTTATAACACCTTAATTATATAATACCTCTCATACTATCTCTACAAATCCCCCAACATCTACACCTATCGACAACATTCCCCAAATTTCCCATAACATTTCTTCAAATCAATCACAAGAAATACCTATATCAAATTTCCCATCACCTAAAGATAATCAATTGATTTTCCCTCAAATCAGACCAACCATATCTTATCAACACAAGTTTGAATACACTTCTAATCCTCCTTCTCATGAGTTCCTACAACATTACACCCCTCTATCTAAAAATCCCCCCATGGGTTATGATGAATGGGATGCCATTAAAAAACTTACTAATCTCCCATCTCAAATACCCTTTCTTTAACTCATGTAAATATCCCCTATCATCGTAGCTATCTAATGCAATTATTATTTTGAAATGAACATCCCTCATCCTCCCTTAGCAGGATGTGAAGATATCTTACCTAGGTTTGAAGATAGTATCTTACAATAATGTGAAGATGTGTCTATACATATTGATGAAACAATATATAATTATCTTTCCCTTAAATTTACTATCACTTCCATGATCCTAGATAAGATTCTACCTCGTGTGGATGATCCTCTACTATTCATCAGCATTCAAATCAATGATATCCAATTCAATTATTATTTGATTGATGAGGGTTCGAGTAATTGTGTCACCTCCCTCAATTTCATTAAAACTCTTGTATATTTTGAGTATAATATTAAGTCTACACATAGTACATGCCACGGTTATGATATAAGTCAAATTCATCCTTTAGGTTGTATGTGGCTTCCTATTACCATCCATCATATCATTTTTTGTGTGAGTATTATGATATTTAACTTTCCCCTTTATTATAACATCTTACTTGGTAAACCTTGGACTCATTACATGAGGGATATTGCCTAATCTGCCTACCAATACATCAAATTTCCCCACAATGGTGTTATATATAGGATTCAGGGAGACACAAACCCTTAGAATTTTGAACAATTCTAAGAATGTTGTGTCTTTAAAATTCAAACCCTTGAACCCTTACGTAGTATCCCATTTCAATAATCTAAAATTTTCAATTATATTTTCAACTCTACCAAGGTTATAATGGTCACCCCAAACTCATTGATAACATACCACCTAACCTCTTATATTCTGATGATAATAAACTAGATGAGGTCAAAATCAAGATCAAAACTTTGGATCTCTCCCCTCATCTCATCACCCATATTATACCATCTTTGAAATCATGTTCCTATCATCCACATATTTACTACATACTCATGGTCTTAACCAAGATGCAGTAATCTATTCATCATGCCATTTTCGATGAAAATATCATACCTACCTACACCATCAACCTTCATACACCTAATTATGATGATGGTTATACTTTAGATGCTCCATTTCTATGATGACTTGTCCAAGCTAGAAATGTCAAGGTTCTTTGGTATCATATTTATTTATTTTAGTATTTATATTCATCTTATCATATTCTTTCTTGAATAGTTCCTAATTATAGTATTCTTCCTATTTTTTATAGGGTAGAGATGGAGTGATCACATGGTACACCTCTAGTTTCAATAGAGCCTCTTAAGATCATGCTTATGACTAGTCTTTATCATTTTGTTAGATAACAAGATCCTTATAGTTTTCTTCCCCTAGAGATATTGGCTAATCTTTTTAGTCCTTTTATGCATCCTAATTCACCCTCAGCTAAGCCTAATTTGGTTCATACTCCTATTCTACCTTTAGTTGAGCCTCATCCTACATCTGACTCTTCTTCTCCTTTAGATGAGCCTATCCTAGTCTCTCCACTATCCCCACCTCCACTTGGATATGGCCTTATTCCTTTTATATAACTTTATTCCATACCCACCCAATGGGTTGATCAAAATTACTATGATATCCACAAATTTATCAATCATTAGAATAGAAACTACCATTTATACTAACCTTCCCCCAGTTTTGCTTCTACTCCTTCCATTAGTAGACCCCCAAAGTCTGCTAACAAGTCTATATGTTACTTTCATGACATAGATAATCATTATTCTACCCATTATCAAAAACTTTGATAATATATCAACACATTGCATCCTAAACTTCCCCATCCCAAAGATAAGTTTATACCTCCTCTCAAGTTGTTAAGTATATTCTAAAATATGGAGAGGTATATTATCTTTGTCACTAGTGTGCTACCCATCATACCAATCATTACCACATTCTCCAATAGCATATTCATGATCACCTTATTACCATTCATGTACCTACTATTCCTCCTCCAACATGTCACCCATATAAGAAGGCTCCTCCTTATTTACCTATGGATTCTTCCCCACCTATGGTTCCTTCTTCACCCATGCTTCCTACTCCATTAATGGTGCCACCTTCATGTCCCATAGATACCATTCCTATTTTATCATCTATTCCTCTCCTTGGATACTCTATGTATTGAATTCCCTCATGAGAATGATCTTTTATCTATGCATATATTTTTATTGAGGAAATTTGATGAGAGGTCTTTTCACAACCTTCTATGATAGATGAGACTCTTTATATCATTAAGATCCAGCTTCACAGAGATATATTAGATGTCAAAGATAATATTTAAGGATAGATTTATTAGTATTTATGAACACAACATGGTGTTATTTCACTTTATTATTCATTATGATTTTGGATTGGACTTTTGATCTAATTTTATATATCTTATATCATTTGAATATGTGTCAATTTTTTCTTCACGTATCTATTTCACATGGATCTTTATATTATGCATTATGTTTCATATATGGTTTCATTTTCTTTCATATCTTCTTATGGTTTATTTTTGCACTTTCCATGATTACACACTTATATTTATGATTTCATTTATTTTCATAGATGTTTTTATCTTTTATCATGTTTATTTACTACCTTATCTCAACAACATGGATATTTATTATTGTGACTTGGTTATAAAACCATTACTCCTCTTAGTAATCCTTCTTTACCATGTGATCAGTTAGCAAAAAAGACATCTAATTATTATCATATATTACCAATTCACTTTGGATCTCCTTTTATTTCCCTATATCTTTTCACATACAAATAATACACATGGTTGAAACTTGATACAACATACTAATTCATAGGTGAGCCTAAGTGTTTAGTCAATCATGTCTTTGGATACTTAGCTTCTTTTATCCAAAGTCTAAAGCTCATTCATGTGTATAAATTCTATCACTCATGTTGGTTATTCTAAATTCATATGGATGAGGAATCATAAAGGCCATAAAATATAAAATCCAAATCATTTAAACAAAAGGCAATGATATAAAAGGCAACATAAAAATATCAAAATTCAAATCACATTAAAAGACATGATTCATAGCACATCTCATTTTTCTAATCAAAGCTCAAACTCCATAGTTGGCCTCATGATAGAGTCGAGGTCTATTGGGTTGTGGTGTGAAATAAGATTAGAAAAAGATAATAAAAAAATCTTTTAGTGCTACCTACTTTCTCACATAAGTACCCAATCTTCACAGTAGATCGATGGCTATATAAGAGGTCTTCAAGAATAGAGAACATGTTATGGTAAGGTAGGTCCATTTTAATTTTCTTATTCATATAACCAGCATGAGTCTATCTTAGTATCTCACTTATTTTCCTATACAACTTTACGCTTATTATGAGCATGTATCCTTTGTATTTTAATGGTCCCTAGCCACTTAGTGTCTTTTTTGTGTACCTAGTATGCCTCCTTTTTCCTAAGGTCTTCTCATAGACACCTACATCATAGTTTTTACATTCCCTCTTTCATTTACAACATTCCCAATATTTCCCCTTGAGAAATATTATTTTATTTGCTGATCATTCCCCCTAGGATTTCTATTTGTGATTTGCATTATAAGACCATGGGTAGGACCAGGTCTTCCTCATAAATAACCACAATACAAACATCCTTTTAAAATCATTACCATAATTATTTCCACCTCATTGGTGTTCCCTTTTTGAGTTATAGTGTAATAACATGGATAGGACTAGGCCTTCCTCATAAAATATTCCAATACCCAAGTCACAATGAAATTGCATGTGTCAAGTTTGAGATAAATAGTGTTTGATTATGGGTTACATATCATTGACATGCTTACTGATGGGTGTCATTATGTCCATTTAATAAACTTTTTATTGATGTCATATTTAACCAGGGTTGTGTCTAAAGTTATATGCAATAAGAAGAATCTTAGCGATTTAGTAATTGATTGTAAGTATTTGTATTTTTTTTATTTTGTTTTGGGGGATTTTTAATGTCTTAAGTAATTCTTGGTTAAAACCTTATTGGAATCAAACTATGAAATTTTTTGAAAGTAAACACAAATTGCAAAAATGAATTTGCTAAAAATAAACACATGTTTACAAAATGAAATAGATTGCTGGAAATAAACACACATTTGCAGAATGCTTGGAAATTGATTGCAAAGAAATGAGAATTTAATCTAGAACACCCATAGGGGCAAATCTACAAAAAAAAAATAATTTAAGGGGTTATAATCATTTATAAATTTAATAGAGCTACCTATTTGCTTTTGAGAATAAAATATAAATACTGACCAAAAATGAAGATCTTGGTTCTTGGAGGAGTGGGCCCTTGCTCTACCTAGAAATAGGACTAAACAACTTAATTCTCTTTCAAAATAGAAATGGCTATTTCATTGATCAAATGTTTTGTATTACAAATATGTACTATTCTATCCTTATCCCTATATTCTTTAATTATTTTTCACTCTCCCTTCTGAAATTCCAATGTTTGTATATATATTCTTCTACTTGTGGTGCATTGATTACTGTAACTGTTTCATGGATATGATAGAACTAAATCATGCCCAAAATAGATGTTGAATAAGACATGGCTGGTTGTCCAGCTGTGTGATAAATGTCTTAGATTTGTAAGTATAGAAATTGGAATTTTGCTCTTGATTTAATGGGATCATTGATTTGACAGATCATTGGCCATTTAGAATAGATCTTTATCAGTTCCATGTTTAACTGTGAAAGTTTTGGAGCTTATCTGTAGGAGTACCAGAGCTAATTCAGATGATTTTAATGTAGACACCAAAATCATGTCTATCCCTTGGTCATTCTCCCCCTTGGTCTCCTTGGTCCATCCCCTAAACATTCCTAACCCACACTTATTAATTTAAAATAAATTAACTATTTTAAATTAATAACCCCCTTGACACATCACCCCATGCCAAATCTTAATTACTTAAACCCCATTTTAACCCTCCCATTAGCCTCTCGCATTCCTTTAATCCACCTTGGACCATTTTCCAATGACAGTTAGCCCTGGCAGTTGGAAGAATGGGGAAAAAGACTAAAAATAGCCTCTTTTCCCATTCTTCAGCTGCCGACGTCGGTCATTATTTGGCTGACATCGGTAGTTTTGCCAGCGTCATTTCCTTTAAGACTACATTTTTTGCTTCTATTGCCAGTCTCTTGTGAACGTGAATCCTCTTGCTCCAGACTTCAAGCTTTTTTGCTCCTCAACTTCTTGCAGATATCAGTGTCTCAATATCACTTACCAGACTCAGGGATTCTACACCAGTCATTCCAAGCTGGATTGAAGGTTGCAAGACATCTCCTAAACCAGCCACAATGGAAATAGCGTCCTGCACTTCTGCCTCTCTGCTCATAGCTAAGTATCTTTCTTTTATTTTATTTCAATTATTTAGACTATATCAGTAATCAGTTTTCTATTCATTGCTTCTAAATAACATTATCTACCCAGACCTAACTTTCAACCAGACCAGACCCAGCCATCAACCAGACCAGACCTGACTCTCTTCTTGAGAAGGCTGAGAAGCCTCCTTCATACTCTCACTCTTTTTAACACCCTATCCCTTACCTAACTCCTTCCTTAGACCATACTCTCTGTCTTGTTGACCCAACACAAACCCTGTACAAACTCTCAGACTACCACAAACCATTCTGTAGGCCATTCTATCGACCAAGAACCCATCCAGATCCTATCCAAGACTATTTCCTCAACTGACGTCAGCCACCAGGCCCATTGCCCCTACTGACATCGGCAGACTAACCAACGTCAATGACCTTAACCAACCGATGTCGACAGACCAACCGGCATCGATGACTGTGGCAGACTGACAGCAGATAGTAGGTACGCATTATTTGTATTTCTCTAGCTTAGTCTATCATTATTATCTTTATCTGACATTATTTTTTATTAACAAGTGGACTGACATCCCTTAAGGAAGTCTTTGCACTTCTTGGACCAAGCATATCGCTTGGCAGTCCACCTTACATCCATCTAACAATTTTATTGTTTAAGTCTCTTTCTTCTACAAGTGTCATCCTCCATAGCCAAAGAGGAGTCCCTTCAATCATCTGGATAACGGTGCGCAGACCTCATTTGGGTATCATCTAACCCTAGACCACTTATCTTAATTTCTTACTTTCTTTGAATGTAGAAAAGCGAAAATAGTTTGAAACATTCTGGCACGCCCGGTGGGACCCTAGGAGTTTTCCTTGGGTTCATCCTTTTCTTCTAAAAGCAATTGTTTCATATAGGTGCATTAGGTCTCTCCTTACATCTCTTTCTTCTATCTCTTCCAAAAGACACCATTAGCAAGGATAAAACGAACCCTTCTTTCTTTCTTCCATCTTAGACTAGTCAAAATCATACTCTTCAACCTCTTCTCACTTGTCTGCATACGAACACACATTTCAATTTGGGCTTAAAATACATTGCATTTCATTTATTCATGAATGCATACTTAGCTCTCATACCTAGTAACTTAAACTGCATCATGAATTAATCGTATCACACTTATGTTACATGACCAAACCACTTGGACAAAATTAAACATCTAAACACACTTGAGACAAGGTCTGACTAGGATTTCATCACCTAGCGGATACGTTACCTATCCCGGCAATCTCACTTGGACTTCACTACCAAGGGGAAATCCCACTCTATTTTCTAGCAGAGGATAAACTCTAGGGGAAGTATATACTGGCTAAGTGGCCCAGCTTAGCTCTGGGTTCGTGAAGTGAGGGGAGCAAGCTCCTAGCACCAGGCCATGTACAGAACCTAACACAGACTCTTGAGCATCGAAACTAACCCGAAACCAACTTTAGACTGCCTCTTCTAGGACCCGCTCTACAAGCCAACTTACCAAACACATTCATCTAAGGCATAAGCCAACATGATTCTAAAAGTTTATTCTTAGGATTTAATGTTTAGGGTCTGCTTGTCTTCATCTTCTTTTCTGTCTTTATCTGGTTTTTTGAGCTAGTGAGGATGTTTTCTTCTTTCTTCCAAAAACTCTCAAATTTTTTGAGTTTCTAGAAAACACAGTAACCGACATCAATTTTACCACCGACGTCGGCAACCTTTCTTCGCCAACATCAGTTATCTGACTGACATCGGCAACCTATTTCATCGGCATCGGTTTTTCTACTGACGTCGATCACTATCCAAATTTTTCTTCTCAAAATAGCAAGCTTAAAACCCGGCTTTCTTACTGTCCAACCCCCATTTTAGTTTTTTGAGACTGAAAAACATAGTTTTTAGAACCTGAACCCTTTGAATGATTTTGACACATAGTCAAACCAAAACTCTTGTTGACCACACAAGGCAACAACCATTCCCACCTTCGCCTTCCATAACTAGTCCTCTAATGGAGTATCATTCAGAGACTGAACGAACTCCTACCCAACCGACCCCAACTCAACCTCCCATTGTCCTTGAGGGGGACCAAGACTTTGAAAGGTTCCTTGACCTTAATGTCAAGGCCCTTCAACATTATCTCATGCGAAGTTGAATGTGAGACTCCTTAGGCAATCCAATTTATGGGATGCCAACTTCTTTAGTTGAGACAGCAGCCATATCCACAACATCTGTAATCCAGCCCATAGACACCCAGGTCGTCGCCTTGACTAATAACTAGCCCATGACTAATCTTCTAAGTGTGGCTTCTCCTTCTATCTCTGGGACCACTTCCATTGGGGTTTTGACCCCCCATCAACCACAAACTATTCAATAAACCTCTACACCTTTCCAAAATCTAGTTGTCTCCATCCCGCCTACTCTTGCCCCCATCAACACCAGGGTGGCTACTCATCCATTGGCTAATGTTGCTACAATCCAACCACCTCTGGCAACATCAAGCCTAGTCGTGCCTTCTACCTTCATGATGCAACCACCCTTGGTCTCCACTTTTGTCCCAATGACTAGTTATCAGTACATTGTGCCCATACAAGCGCAACCGACTACGTCATATGCCCCTTCTAGCACCTTCCAAGCACCTTACAACCTAGGGGGTGCCCCACCCACAAATCTGTCAGCTAATCTAATCAAAATGCTGATGGAAAAAATGTCTAATCTTGAGACCTCAGTTTCGGGCTCAAGAAATGTCCTATCATATGACCAAATTTGTAACGAACCCATCCATCCTTCTATCCCAATCTGGCCATATCCCAGTCAGTGGGAACTTCCTAAGTTTACTCACTTCCAGAGTAAGGAATACCCACAGCAGCACCTATGAGCATTTAAACATGCTTGTTACCTGATCGCACATGATGATGCGTTACTTGTTACGCACATTCCCCATGTCACTTTTTGGTGCTGCACTCGATTGGTACAGCTCTCTCACCAGACACTCTCTCTTCACATTCACCCAGCTAACCCAACTTTTCCTTGACCACTTCTTGATCAATATCACCAAAAAGGTCTCCATCACAGACCTATACTCCATCAGACAATTTGATGACGAATCCATAGCTGACTTTGTTGCCTGTTGGAGAGGCCTAATCAACCAGCTCTCCTTTTCTTTACCCCAACCTAAGCTCATCGAACTCTTCTCTCAAGCGTGTGCCAAACATATTTCCTCCACTCTCTGGGTCCAAACATTCCACACCTTTGATGAAGCTTTCACGATGGCTAGGAAGCTTGAACTACGTGCCGTCAAGGAAAATAAAGTCAAATTGTGGAGTAAAAACCCCAACATCAAGTCCAATGACTCTTCCTCTAAACCTTCTTCTTCTAATTCCAAATCTAAGGCATCAAAAAATGTTGTAGTTGTTAGATCATCTTCTTCAACAAATAACCAATCTCAGCCTTCCACATCAGACTACATCACCAAATAATTCTAGCAAAGATATGTGCAACATCAGTATACTCCACTAGGAGAATCATATGCATATGTGTTGGATAAACTTGTCAAATAGGGAGTCCTCAATCTCCCCCAAATTTGATCGCCTCCTCAATTCGATCCCTCGCGTGCTATCCCTATGTGGTATAGGGAGAACGACTTCTACAATTACCACCGTGTCAAAGGCCATGACACATGCAACTATAAGACTCTCAAGAACATCATTCAAGACATGCTAGATAAAGGTGACCTTGTCTTAGACAACCCAAATGTGTTGCCCAATCAAAGCATAGACATCTTCAAACAACCCTTTCCTAACCATCCTCCTAGCCAAAACAATGTGCAGACCATGACTAATGACTCCCAAGAACATAATATACGCACAGTCAACACAGTCTCGCCTCTCATGCCTGACTAACTTCTCTCACAATCTCAAGAGGTTATTCCACCCATCAGTCCATCACATGTGGATGAACCCTCTTCTCCCGTTAGTTCTCCATCGACCTCTCTTATATTGGAGGATGTCTTGACCATACCAGCACCGCTAGCCTCACCTTCATCCTTCCTCCTACCAATGGAGGACCCTACCCTTCCTACTCCTTAACCACAAGTAAAAGGCACAATCATCCCTACCCTCTTGAGGAGCCACATTCTCTAGTTTATTCTCCACCAAGAGAAGAACCTGTCTCTCCACCTTCTTCGACTAAAGACAATCCAGTTATGACTCCCCCACACCTTGGGTCCAAGACTGCCACACCTGGCACATTTTTGACCCCACAACCATCCACATCTTCTGAAGGACCAAAGCCTCATCTGACATCTTCCCAACCATTCTCTCGATTAGTAGAGAAACTAGGACTTCTCCAATCGAGGAAAGTGGAACATCAGGCATTATGGGAGTGACTCAAAGCTCCTCATCCTGCCTAGCCTGTCTCATCTCATGCCACCGACCCTCTTGTGACAAAATCCCCCAACACAGACTAGACTTCTAATTCTAAACCTTCAAAACCTCAACCATCCACATCAGAACATAAACCCTCATCCACCATATCAAAACCCATCAAGTCACTCGGTGTTCACCTCGTCACTAACCTCACTCACCCATAAGTGAAGGTAGACTTGAACCTTGCCTCATCCAATAGTGGTCCTAAAACCAAACCAAAGACAACTGCTAAACCACGGCGGCAAACTCCTCCTCCACCATCACTGTCACCATTGCCCTCCATCTTGGTCCCTCATCCTTCTACCCTAATAAGAGTGCTCCCTACTCCAACCCCTAACCAAAACAAGTTACCTCCACTACTTCCTTTCCCTAACACAAGCTTACCTCCTCTAAAAAATTCAGCACCTCTCACAAAGAGAGTGTCGTCTACACATGTGCCCACACTACCAACCCAAAAAGTGGTACGGAAGCCTCCTTCAACACCTCCCAAGCAAAAGTCATCGACACCTTATACATCAACATGCACGGACCCCTTAGTGGGTTCATACACTTTGATATTGTGTTGAATTTTTCAAACCTCTAGCATAACCCTTCTGCCTATCAAACCATTCCAACCTCTTGGGTCAAAACCTTATTGGTTCGATGATACTAAGATTTGTCTATATCATCACACGCCAGGACATGATACTGATAATTGTTGTGCCCTCAAGGTCATCATTTGCCAATACATGGAGAAAGACACCTTTCTCCTTGAGGATACTATCGACAGACCTCTGACACCCTCCCATATCTCTTAAATCCCTTCATCGTCATCGACATCTCATCAACAGACTATGGTCTCTTCACCTCATTCGCCACCTCTCTTTGAAATTAACACCATCTACATAACTACTAGGTCACAAAAGGATAAGGCAAAAGAAAAAGCTGCTATTCCTTAGACCTACCCTTTTGTCCAACCACCTCAACCACCAAATCCCAAGATTTCCATCTTGGGTACATCCCAACCCTCTTCTTCAGGGGCAATCCATGACTCTATGTTAAAACAACTTCACCAAACACTCATGAAGATGACCTTGTATGACCTCATCCAAAGCTCACCCCAACATCGTCAAGCTCTAATAAGAGCCTTACAAGTAGCGGAGGTCCAACCTGAAGACCCCCAACCAATAGCTACCCTAGTCCACTCGTTATCCCCCATCACCTCTATCACTTTCAGCGATTCTAAAATTCCTACCTCTAATTTGGAAGATCAAGACACTGCTCTTTTCATCACAGCCTATGTTGATCGCACCCACATTAAGTGAGTCATGATTGATGGAGGCACTAGCATTAACATCATTTCTACCCATGCCTTTGATCAATTAGCCCTCCCCAAGAATTGCGTATCAAAAACCAATGCAATCCTTCGATCCTTTAATGACACCACTGCTACCACCATTGGCACTGTCATCCTCCACATTCGTGTTGGCCCGCGTATAGTCCCAGAGCTCTTCTACATCATCGAGGGAGAGTTCCAATATAACATGTTACTACGATGACCCTGGATCCGTGCCATGGCTTGCATCCCATCTACACTTCACCATTGTGTCAAATTTGAACATGACGGGCAAGTCCATGTCATTCCTATCAACCCATCCCCTTTCAAGACTTGTAACATGACCTATCGACCAAATGACATTCTCATTCCTCTCAAGACACCAACCCAAACACTGTCTCCATCCATGGAAGCTTCAACCAATACACAAACGGTGGTTGCCCTCACATCACCTTCTCAAGTGACAACCAAGGACCCCATGGAAGATATCTTCCAATGACTTTCACTTGGGGAATATCGCTTACTTACCTTAGACATGTTCCAAACTCCGCAAGAGTATGGACAACTTCATCACAGTCCAAGCTATGACCATCAGATCAGAATGGTAATCCCTTATGGTCCTCCTAACCTTTGAACCAATCTCATCTATGGGGGGCTGGATCGAGCTCCTACTGATGAGAATCCTCTCTCCTCACCTCAACCATTCACATCCAACTTCTCCTTTCTTGGAAACCCCACCTTTGCTCATACCTACCTTTATAGGTGTGCATGGAAGGGTTTTGGCTTCAGGTGCTACGAACAAGGCTCCCATCAGCCCATCGAACCACCCAATGATGACAATGCCAAGAAATGATATGGTTTGGGTTTCCAAGAACCCACTGAGGCTTCTACAACCCTTTATCCCAAACCCATCATAGACCAATCTCCACCAAGCTCACATATTCCCCCATCCTCACCTACGGAGTCGATGGTTTCCATCCCTCCTAGTTTTTTTTTTGCATAAACACCATTTGCTTGGAACCCCTAACCTATCAGCTAAACAGAGTATCCAGGTCTCTCCCTCTCATTTATCCCAACATGATAGATGATTACTCAGTAACCATCAACACTGTCCACTGCATAGACAACGATGCCATTCTCACCTACATAGGTACTGAAAACTCTTTAATTTAGTGTTCCCTCCCTTCTGAAATGCAGGTTATGTTAAATGAATCAACCATTGACATTAACCTCTCATCTTCTGATGTTCCTCATGTCTTAAAGATTGGTCAATCTCTAGACACCTAGGAGCAGATCGACTACACCAACTTTCTTTTAGACAATAGCAAGGCCTTCGCCTGGACCTATAGTGACATGCTTGGCATTAACCCCAGCATTGCCACTCATAACATTGTCACAAACCTAGAGGCTAAGCCTATCAGGCAAAAGCTTCACAAGATGCATCCTCAAGTTGTGCTTCTTGTCAAAGAGGAGCTTCAGCGTCTTCTCTCTGTCTCTTTCATCCAACCCATTGATTATCTATAGTGGGTGTCTAACATCATCCCTATCACCAAAGCAACTGGGGGGATCCAAATCTGCACGAACTATCACAACCTTAACCTAGCCTGTCCCAAAGACGATTTTCCTCTTCCCAACATTGACCAACTTGTTGATCTCACGGCCGGTCATGAGATGTTATCACTCATGGACGGGTTCTCAAGATATAACCAAATCCTGATTGTGCCAGAAGATCAGCACAAGACTAACTTCATCACCCCATGGGGGACTTTCTACTATAGGGTCATGCCTTTTGGCCTAAAGAACGCAGGCGCCACATACCAATGTGCCATGACTTACATTTTTCACGATCTCCTCCATAAAATCATGGAAGAATATGTGGATGACCTGCTTGGCAAGTCTAAGCTTCGTCACAACCATTTGACCATCCTCAAGATCATCTTCTCTTGCCTTCTTCAATACAATGTCTACCTTAACCCCAAGAAATGCGTCTTTGGGGTCCTCTCAAGGAAGCTCCTGGGGTTCATTGTCTCTCTCCATGGCATTGAGATAGATCCCACTAAAATCTAGGCTATACTCAAAATGCCACCTCTGACCAATCTCAAACAACTTCGCACCCTGCAAGGGAAGCTCCAATCCATCCGTCGCTTCATCTCATAGCTCTCTGACCACTACCAACCCTTTCATCACCTCCTCAAGAAGGATGTCTCCTTTAAGTGGGATAAGGACTGTCAAAAGGCTTTTGAAGCCCTTAAGCGCTACCTTGTCTCACCACTAGTCCTCATTCCACCTAAAGATGACCAACCCTTTTACCTCTACATCTCAACAACCAACCATTTGTTAGGTGCCATGATCACGCACCGAGATGAGCAACACCGTGAGCAAGCAGTTTACTACATAAGCCAGACACTCGTTGACTACGAAACTCGGTATAATCATATCGAGAAACTCTGTTTGGCATTAGTCTTTACCACTACCAAGCTCTATCATTATCTTCTCAATCACAAAACCTTTGTCATCACTCACACTGACCCTCTTAAATACATGCATTCCAAGCCATACCAAAACCAGCGTATGGCTCGTTGGCTCATGCTTCTTGTTGAGTTCAACTTGGAATTCATCCAACAGAAATCTATCAAGGGGCAAACAATCACTAACCAACTGGTAGATGCCCCTCTTCCTGACAACCATCTTTCTCACTACAAATTCCCCGACGAATCTATCACTGCATTATCCATCGATGACACATTCTAACAAATGACGATGTTCTTCAACGGCTCCAAATGTCAACTCAGTGGGGGTGCGGGGGTCATTCTCATCCCACACGAAGGTGAACCCATGCCTCTGTCTTTCTAACTCAACTTTGAATGTACCAATAACATGGCTGAGTATGAAGCCTTAATTTTGGGACTTCAAACCACCCTTTCCTTAAGCATCAAGACCATCAACATCTTCAGCGACTCACAACTAGTCATCAATCAAATCAACGGTTCATATCTTTGTAAAAATGAAATTTTGCAAAGATACAAACACCGTGTTGACACCCTTCTAGCATCTTTCGACCATTACCTCTTGCAGACTATTCCTCGATCTACGAATAAGTTTGTTGACACCATGGCTTCTCTCACCTCGCATATTCCATCTTCATCATCTTCATTAAGAATTTTTGTCATGGTGCATCGTGTGTCATTACCTTTGTACATTTCCACTAACATCAACCTCATCAACACCATAGAATCTAGTCCACAGGATATTTAGTATAAACAACTTGTGGACTACTTGGCTCATTCTATCATCCCTTTCGATCTCTCTAGCAATGCACGATGGGCCTTTATCAAACGCACAGCTCACTATACCATGCTAGGGGGTCTTCTCTATAAAAGAGGTTTTGACGGCCTCCTTCACTGTTTGACCTCCACTGAAGTATCTCATTCCATTAAATAGGTCCACGATAGGATTTATGGCAGACACTTTAGTGGTAACTCAGTTTCCAAGTGCATCCTTTGCCTGGGCTACTATTGGCCCACTCTTCATCAAGACTGTAGCAACTATGTTCAGCATTGTATCAAGTGCCAGCAGCACGCTAACTTGCTTCACCTCCCGAGCCATGCTGTACAATTTGCTCAAGATTTTTGGCCTTTTTCACAATGGGGCTTAGATCTCATCGGTGAGATTAACCCTCATTCGTCTCTTCATCATCAGTCCATTATCACTGCCACTAAATATTTCACTAAATGGGTGGAAGCTATTCCCCTCATCTCCACAAAATCTAACAAAATTATCAACTTCATCAACACCCACATCATCTGTCATTTTGGTGCCCCTCACAAAATCATCACCGATAATGGCAAGTCATTCAAAAACAAAACTATCCAGAAACTTTGTGACTCATTTGGCATCAAGCTCAGCTTTTCTTCACCTTACTACCCACAAGCAAATGGGTAGGCCAAGGCTTCCAACAAAATCTTAACTAAAATTCTCATGAAGGTGGTCAACAACACTAGAAAGGACTAGCACATTCACATTCCCTTCGCTTTGTGGGCCTACTGCACTAGCATCTGAACCCCTACGGGTGTTACACCTTTCTCTTTAGTGTATGGAACAGAGGCTGTCCTACCTCTTGAAGTACATATCCCATCTCTCTACATCACTCTACATGACATTCTTTCTAATGATGACTTTTTTCAAGATCGCTTAGCTCAACTTGAGTTACTCAATGAACGTCATCTTGCTGCCCTCAACCATCTCCATGTCTATCAAAATCGCATCAAGCGAGCCTATAACAAAAATTTGAGAGAATAAGATTTCAACATCAGAGACCTCATTCTCAAAGAAAATCAACACGTGACCAATATGGAACAGACTAAATGAGGCAAATTTGCTCTTAATTGGCTCGGACCTTACATCATCATGCACAGGTATGGATCAGGGACTTATCATTTGTCTTCTCTCGAAGGCCGACCAGAACCTGAGCCTCTTAATGTCTTACATCTGTGACCATTCTACTATTAGTTGCATACTCACTCACTTGACATTTAACTTGAGCTCATCCCTTGAGTAATCCCTGTCCTCTTAATCCTTATTCCTTTCAACCCTATTCCCCTAAAACAATCCCTCTGTAACCCTTTTATAAAGTATGAATGTTATATCCTAATAAAAGGGAGCCCTTACACTTCTATAGTCTTGTCCATGACTACAAATTCTGTCAAAAATAAATTGATGTCAAAATCTCAACAGGTCATAAACTCTAATGGCAGAATGCTCCCTCGAAGGATAGTTGTACTATCATTGTTATAGCTAATAGACTGCTCCCTCGAAGGACATCTATTCAAATCCCTTATATATATAAAGAAAAAATATAGACCACTCCCTCGAAGGATGGCTATGACTAAACTCTTACTACAAACAGCACTCTCTTAGAACCTTCCCACATCGATCAGCTTCACAAATGACCACAAAGCACAATGACATCTCTATGTAGACTTCTCGCATTGATCAGTCTGCTAAAAAAAAAAAGGGTCATGGAATTGGCTTGTAGTCGTCTCAGGGTCTCCTATAAAAAGGGGCAACGTTATCCCTACTAAAAAGGGTTACCCTTTCCTCACATATCACATCACCTACTCAATGGATTTCGAGCTCATTTTAATGTCAAAGTGATTCGATTACTTCTCTAACACAACCAATGGTCAACGACGTAATGCATGAATGGGGCTTTTGTTTCTAAAAAGCCCCTACCTATGCTATCATTATGGTCCTTGTCAATGAAAGGGCAAAAATGCCTTTCACTTTGTCCTTACCTTTGGTCACATTCAACCAAATCATTTGCCATCCAACCCAACCCAACCTTTTTCAGACCACTCACATTATCATAAATTATTCACACTAGTTTCTATGGACACCAATACACATGGAAACTATCGACCACACAATTTATGTCAAGCATAAACCATTACTTGCTAAAGCATAAATATACCCATTTCATTTTTAGAATACATCCATTAATTAATATAGAAAATTGCTAGGGATGAAAAACCCTGACTAATGTTACAGAATACACCATTGCACAAAATGGAATAGGCTGTAACATCATCCTTCCCCTCATCATTTCAAGCATGTACCCTCAGACATATGGGAAGTGATACATCATTTACCATGACCAAAATCAATCATCAACCATTTTGGCTCTTCATATGAACTACATTAGCCTGAGGCCCTTCACACATGGGCTATGTAGGCAGCACTCAGATGACATGATGTCTTCTAGGGTTAGCTCGGCCACATCCGTTTTTTCATCTATCTGATGGACAAACCATTTTGACCTTTAACCACGACTTAACCTTGTCCAACCCATCCATAACCAACCCTCTTCCTCCCTTTTTGGGAGAACTACATTGGCCTAAGGCCCTAATAATAGGGGCTATGTAGGTAGCACTCAGTTGACATGGGGTCTTCTGAGGTTAGCTCAGCCATTCCTTTGTCCATCCTCGACCAATCACCTTGGAGATCGTGACTATCTCCTCCGACCACTTCCAAGACAACTTTGCCTTGGTTGTTTTTGCATGTATGCTACCCCATGAATGGTTAGCAAAATTTTCCATGACCCCCACGAGTATTGGATCGCACTCCAGCTGATCCCCACTACTTATGGCCTTTTTCATGTTTTCCAAGAGCACTTTCTGAGCTCAAGATACTTGGAAACACGACGACCATTAGAGCTACATCTTGGATCATTTAACCCAATCAGCTACGACTAAATGTTGGGGCTCAGTTATTTCAATTTTATCACTCCTCAACCTTTGACCATGACAATTTGACCTACCTATTGCGTGGTGTGGCATACGCGCAATCCCACCCTTTGCAGCATTCACACCCTCACCTTAACCTTTTTCATCCACTCTCTGTCAAATCAACACTTGATATTAGGTTCCCTTCCCTCGACTCCCGCTTTGAGGGGGGAACACCTCATCCCATACCTAGGGTAACCAACTCCTATTTTTGTCTTGTAGTTTGTCAAGAACAACCAACAAGACAAAAAGGGGCAAATATAGACACCAAAATCATGTCTATCCCTTGGTCATTCTCCCCCTTGGTCTCCTTGGTCCATCCCCTAAACATTCCTAACCCACACTTATTAATTTAAAATAAATTAACTATTTTAAATTAATAACCCCCTTGACACATCACCCCATGCCAAATATTAATTACTTAAACCCCATTTTAACCCTCCCATTAGCCTCTCGCATTCCTTTAATCCACCTTGGACCATTTTCCAATGATAGTTAGCCCTGGCAGTTGGAAGAATGGGGAAAAAGACTAAAAATAGCCTCTTTTCCCATTCTTCAGCCACCGACATCGGTCATTATTCGGCTGACATCAGTGGTTTTGCCAATGTCAGTTCCTTTAAGACTACATTTTCTACTTTTGTTTCCAATCTCTTGCGAACGTGAATCCTCTTGCTCCAGACTTCAAGCTTTTTCGCTCCTCAACTTCTTGCAGATATCAGTGTCTCAATAGCACTTACCAGACTCAGGGATTATGCACTAGTCATTCCAAGCCAGATTGAAGGTTGCAAGACATCTTCCGAACCAGCCACAATGGAAATAGTGTCATGTACTTCTGCCTCTCCACTCACAGCTAAGTATCTTTCTTTTATTTTATTTCAATTATTTAGACTATATCAGTAATTAGTTTTCTATTCATTGCTTCTAAATAAAATTATCTACCCAGACCTAACTTTCAACCAGACCAGACCTGACCATCAACCAGACTAGACCTGACTCTCTTCCTGAGAAGGCTGAGAATCCTCCTTCATACTTTCACTCTTTTTAACACCCTGTCCCTTACCTAACTCCTTCCTCAGACTATACTCTCTATCCTGTTGACCCAGTACAAACCCTGTATAGACTCTCAGACTACCACAAACCATTCTACAGACCATTCTATCGACCAAGAACCTGTCCAAACCCTATCCAAGACTATTTCCCCGACTGACGTCGGACACCAGGCCCATTGCCCCTACCGACGTCGGTAAACTAACCAACGTCGGCGACCTTAACCAACCAACGTTAACAGACCAACTAGCATCGGCGACTGTGGCAGACCGATAATAGACAATAGGTATGCATTGTTTGTATTTCTCTAGCTTAGTCTATCATTATTATCTTTATCCAACATTATTTTTTATCAATAAGTGGACTGACATCCCTTAAGGAAGTCTTTGCACTTCTGGGACCAAGCATATCGCTTGGCAGTCCACCTTACATCCATCTAACAATTTTCTTGTTTAAGTCTCTTTTTTCTACAGGTGTCATCCTCTACAGCCAAAGAGGAGTCCCTTCAATCATCTGGATAATGGTGCGCAGACCTCATCTGGGTATCATCTAACCCTAGACCACTTATCTTAGTTTCTTACTTTCTTTGAATGTATAAAAGTGAAAATAGTTTGAAACATCTAGAGCTAAATATAGAGTTCTGGAACTAAGACCAAAAATATGACTACTTGAAATAGTGTGGAGGAGTTCCATAACTAAATTGTATTGATTCCAATGCTTTCAAAAACATGCAATCCACTTCATATTTGTTTTTCAGCCTGATGATGACCTATTTTATTACAAAACTTGAATTTTCCAAAACATTTGTTAGGAATTACAGAGCTTTTAAATGTTAGAATCACAATCAACAAATGATGGATAATTACATCCTAACTCATATCAGATCAAAATAAAAGTCACAAAATGCAATCAAACTTAATAGAAAGAGAGTAAGATGAGGTCATTTATTATACATTTAACGGGCATATCCTGGCCTCATCATTTCCCCCATACTTACTTATTTGTAATTCCCTTTACAAACATTAATCTTCAAATTTGGGATTGTACATTCTGCATTCCATTTGATTGCTCAGATCAAATGACTGGAATTGAATATCCTAATGCTTTGATTTAGATGTACTATACCCTGCTCCTGCTTCTACTTTTCTTTTCCATTTCGCAAATTGAGTGGGATTTTGAAGTTCTCTATTTTTCCAAGGAGATATGGGAGTGAGAAGTAGAGGTGGCCTTATCCACGTGCCTATCCATATACACAAGGAAGTTTCATTGATCTAAGGAATTATTGTGCATAAAGATTTTGCCCTGTCTAGACTCTAGATCAAATTTGAAGGGGATATTACCTCCCTTCTTTTCAATGCCATTGGGAGAAATTCCCATCTTTTTAAACATGCATCATAGATATTATCAAAATTTTCCTTCTCATAAGAGGTGAAGACATCCATGCTTTTCTATAAATTGAAAAGATAAGGTTCCCTAAACTTGTCATTAAATGCATGGGATTGGAAATGTGTAGCAAAGGCGAGTGGGTTACCATAATGAATTCTCATACAGAGACCAGATGAACTAGCCTTCAACCAATGCTCTGACTCCCTTTCTTTCCATGTAATTTGATTTTGAAGAACAGTGACAAATGCGTTAAGTTGGGTTTTCGCTACATACAAATTGATCATAAAACTTGTATTTCTTTCTAGCATGAAATTGCAGAGGTAAAATTCACAAAGAAGATTTTTTTGTTTTGTATTGGCTAAGGAGTAGGAAGCTGAGAAATTAGCTTCATCTTTTATTTCATGTGGAAGGCCACATGTTATCATTGCCAACTACCAGCGAATGAATTATTCCTCTAAAAACATGCTATATTCAGGAGAAGGTCTTTTACATGCAATTAATTTCTCACTCACTATACAAACTATTTGTATTTTCAAAAGACATTTATACTTATCATTTTCCTCCTTGTAAAATTTGTCTTCCCATTCCTTCCTTGCTTTCTCTTCTTCCACTAGTTTGCTTTTCAAGTCTGTATTGGATGCCTTGATTACACTGAGTTCTCTGCATGTATCATCTCATAAATTATTGAGTGGTAGATAAGTCAATTCAGTCTGTGTAGAGACTGTTGACACAAAGGTCTATATTGTACCATTTTCCTCATTCTCCATCAATTGCCTTTTAATCTCTGCTAATTATTCAGTCTTGGGTGTGAACTAGTTTGTTAATTCTTCAAGGAACATTTCTTTCTATTCTAATTTGTGTTTGAGTAAATTCAATTCCTCATCCTTTTCCTTAATAATGAGCTCTACTCTAGACAAAAATAGAGCCTATTTAATATGTTGGTTTTGTTCTTTTTCTAAAATTCCTTGGGGAGTTAAGAATTCTTCTTCCACCATAGGGGATTTCTCTTTCCTTATCCAAGATGTATGTTCATCTTCTACATGTGATGGTGCTGTTATCTCACCCATTTCTTGGAAAACTAGCTCCTCAAATCTTTCATCTTCTTTTTCCTTTTCTGTTTGGCTTTGTCCAGGAGGAGTCATGGCCATGCTTCCCAAAATATCAATAGCTTCAATTTCCATCTTTTCTTGTTCATTAATCTCCTCTAGAATTTCTTTAGACCTTTTATGGCATCTTCTTCCTTAAGGAGCCTCAAAATGTGTAGACATAGGTCTCCTCTTAGAACTTTTGATGTTCACCTTTTGCTCAAGCCTAGGTGAACTGTCACTGTCAGAGATAGGTATCAGTTCTTCTATAGCTTCTGTAAAAGAAGAAATTTCTTGAGAAGGTATAGTAAGGTCTACAATTTTAACTTTTCTTCTAGATTTTCTTCTTTTTGGTACTTCCTCTTCCCCTAGTCTTTTCTTTTCCTCAGCAATGGTATCAATTTTCAAATAAATTGAAGGGGCAGGAGGAGTTTGTATTATTATTCTAAAAATATAAGGGTTTTTCCCAAATTTGCCAAGAAATTTGTCCCACATTTTTTTCCCATTTTTATTTAAAAGAAAATAGTACTGGCATACTAAATGCACTAACCCATGATGTCTGATTGTTCCTACACCCCAAGAATACCTCTGGGCCATTATATGGATGGAGTCAGAAAGAAACCCTGGAAGGTTTACTATATATTCTATTTTTTCAGCTCCATATTTAAGGTGTATAAGGATTTTCAGGACTTCTTTTCCTACTATCCCAAATTGTCCATCATAGGTTAAATAATTAACTATCCAAAATGCTACTCTGTCAAAGGGATTGGGCAAGTTGGCCCTTTTGACTCCTTTAATTATTTTCTTTGTGTTTTAAATATAATGGGGTTCAGCTTCCCCCTCTTTTAGTAGGGTTTCAACCAGGTCTTTTAATGTCCCCTTGACAGGGTTTGGGACATGCATTATTGGTATTCCAAACATCTCACTTATTATATTCATATAAAAAGGAATAAAAACCCTTCTAATATTTGTCCTTGTTTTCTCTAAATTGATAACAAATTCTCTTACCAATTCATCATTATATTTTAGAAATTTCCTCAAAAACTCTAGCCATCCTGCCTATTGAAAGATAGTTGCTACTTCTTCATCTATAAGGAGCTGGGTATCATCTTCTGGTTTTGACTTCTTTTTAATTCCCATGATTTTTTCTTCTTCAATCTTACATAGGTTAGCTAAAGATTTATTCTCTTATTGGCAGAACTAATGATTTTGGCTATAGAACTAGTGGATTCAGTTGTTGATCTGGTGAATTCAGTTGTAGAATTATTGTACTCAGTTGTGGAACAAGTGAATCTGGTTGTGGAACTACTGTAATCAGTTATAGAACTGATGGAGTTAATTCACTGTATCTCTTTTGAAATTTTTTTGTAGCTAGATTTTACTTTGGTGATTCAATAATAACAATGATTCTTTATGACTATCCACCAACTCATTCCATCATTAATGTCCTTCTCATGATTTTGCATAGTTAACCATGATGTAAAATAGATGACTCGTCATACTAATCTTTTAAATCAAGTCTAATCACACATGTAAACTTTCAATCTAACCTTTAACAAGTTAAAAACATAATTACCATCCTTGATGATGTAATCCCTCCATCATGATGACTCATCATTCCTAAAAAATAGTTAGAAAATAGTTAGAATTAAAAATATATATATATATATATTTGAATTAGCCATTTATTTGAGAAGATCAACTGCCATTACTGGTTTTTAATTGATCTTTGAGAGATTGATTTTATTATTATTATTATTATTATTATTATTATTATTATTATTATTATTATTATTATTATTATTATTATTATTATTATTGTTATTATTATTATTATTATTATTATTATTATTATTATTTAAGAAGAGAACACCATTTACTAGTTTTCATCCTCTTCCTTTTATTCTAGATATTTTCATCTGATTATTTGATCATTTTGGAAGAACTAGGTTCTTCCATATGATCAAAATAATTATTTTCTTCAATCTGCTTCAAGAATTCATCCTTAGTAGGAGTCTTCCTATAAATTTTTAGCCTATGTCCATTGACCAAGAGTATTCTTCTGC
Source organism: Torreya grandis (assembly GCA_037957365.1). Lineage (NCBI taxonomy): Eukaryota > Viridiplantae > Streptophyta > Pinopsida > Cupressales > Taxaceae > Torreya > Torreya grandis. The sequence goes on from JARHVA010007190.1 coordinate 469,499, forward strand.
TGCCATCAATGAGAAGTAACTAGATAGAACCATTGTCAAATATATGCTTGATCTAATAAGGTCCCAACCATCTGGTTCTTAATTTGCCTTCAATGCCCAGTATCCTACTTTAAATTACCTTTCCTTAATATGTGAATCATGCCATTGCTTCCTTTGATCTTGGATTATCTCTATCTGGTGAAGTGCTTCCTTTCTTAATTCATCCAATTCATTGAGTTGAAGGATTTTCTCCTTTTGAGCTACATCCAATTCAATTCCCACCTTAGTTGTTGTCCTTAATGTATGTAGTTCAAACTCAATAGGCAACAAGGGCTTTTTCCCATAGATTAACTCATATGGTGAAAATCCTGTTATAGATTTCCAAGTTGTATTGTAAGCCCAAACAGCTTCAAGTAGTTTTTTTACCCAATCTCTTCTTTCTACTTCAACTATTTTAGTGAGGATGTTTTCGAATTTTCTATTTGTTACTTCAACTTATCCATTTACTTGTGGGTGATAGGGATATGACTTCCTATGATTGATTTGATAATACATTATGAAATCTTGGATCATATTGGACATAAATTGTGGTCCCTGATCTGAAACTAAGCTTCTTGGTGCTCTAAACTTTACCATAATTTTGTGCCAAAGGAAATCAGCAACTGCTTCTTCAATGGCATTTGTTAAAGCCTACACTTCTACCCACTTTGTTACATAATCAATACACATAATAATGTGCTCTTTTTGTTGTAAAGAAGTATTAAAGGGTCCAACAAAATCCAACCCCCATCTCTCAAATGGTTCAATCACTACTTTTGGTTGCAGAGGCATTTCATTGGTAATGGTTGGCTATCCCATCCTTTGAAATAGATCACACTGCCTGCTATATCTCTTCACATCTTTGTATAGAGATGGCCAATAGTAACCAGTGCCAAGTATCTCATGAGTTGTTCTTTTTATTGAATAGTTTCCTCCACTTGGTTCATCATGACATGCCCAGAGGATGTCAAAGATTTCATCTTCTCTTACACACCTACGTAAAACAAAATTAGGACCACATTTAAATAGAATTCCATTTAACCATTTAAATTGTGCACTGGTTTTGATTAACTTCTTTATTTGTTTTTTAGTGAAAGAAGGAGAAAAATTTCTTGGTGCAAGATAATTTGCCATGTCAATAAACTATGGTGTATCAACTGAAATAACAAACAATTGTTTATCTAGAAAGTTATCCTTTACTGGGTCCTGCTCCCCTGTAGTGGTTAGTCTTGACAAGAAATTAGCTACCACATTAGATTTGCCTAGATTGTCCACAATGGTAATATAAAATTCTTGTAGAAGTAATAACCATCTATTTATTCTACCTCCAACCACTAGTTTGTTCATTAAATATTCAATTACTGAGTGATCTATATGTACAAATATTTTGTACCCTGTAATGTAATGTTTAAATTTATTGATTGCATAAATCACAGCCAAAAATTCTTTTTTAGTGGTAGTGTAATTTCATTCAATGGGAGTAAGATTTTTACTAAGGTAGTAAATAACATACATTCTTCTTTCTTCATCTTTCTATCCCAAAACTACACCAATTGAGGTATTTGAGGCATCAGTTTGGATGTGAAAAGGTTTCTCCCAATTAGATCCTTTCAATATTGGGGAAATTACTAATTTTTCTTTAATGTCTTAAAAATCATGTTGACACTTTTCATCTTAAATAAATTCACAGTCCTTGGTAAGCAACTTAAACATGGGGGCAGCGATTTTACTAAAATCCTTGATAAAGCACCTATAGTATCCAACATGCCCTAAAAATGACTTGATATCTGTGGGGGTTTGAGGAATAGGCAAGTTTGAAATAATCTTGATTTTGTTTTGGTCAACTTGAATTCTTCTTTTTGAAATATGGTGTCCTAATACAATCCCTTCATCAACCATCATCAAACATTTCTCATGACTAAGAGACAAGTGATGTTATTCACATCTTGTTAATACTCTGTCCAAATTTTTCAAGGCATCATCAAATGTATCTCCATGCACAACAAATTCATCCATATATACCTCTACACAGTCATTTGTTAGGTCTACAAAAATTGCTAATATAACACTTTGAAAGGTTGTTGGAGCATTACATAGTCCAAATGGCAATACCATGTAAGCAAAGGTACCCCATGGACAAGTAAATGTAGTTTTGTCCTGATCCTCAATAGCAACTCTGATTTGATTATATCCACTAAATCCATCCAAGAAGGAAAAGTACTATTTACCTGAAAGGTTATCTAAGACTTGATCTATGAATGGTAAGGGAAAATAATCTCTCAGGGTGGCTTTGTTCAATTCCCTATAGTCAACACAAATTCTCCATTTTTTTTTCTTTTTAGGGAAAATTACAAGAGGAGACACCCATTGGCTATCTGAGATAGGGTAGATAAAACCTACTTGTAATAGTTTTTCAATTTCTTGTTTGACTATATCCCTTAAAGTTGGATTAATCCTTCTCTGAGGTTGCCTAATTGGTCTAATGTTTTTAGTATAAATGTGATGGGTGTAGATACTTAGATGAATTCCCTTCATGTCTCTATAGTCCCAAGAAAAATCTTTAGTATGATCCTTCAGAACATCAAATAGTTTGGCTTCTTCATCATTTGTTAACCAACTATTAATATTCAAAAAAATTCCTAGTTGAATATCAACATGTTTGGTTCCAGTATATGATGAACTGATTTGTTGAAGGGGTTCCATTAAGGTGTTTAGTGGATAAGGATGTGGTAACAACCTATGATATGTAGCAAAATATCTAAAAGTTCCTTAAGACAGATTGTTAGACAAAGGATAGCAAGAAGAGTTATGATATTTATCTTGTTGTAGGTCAAATTTCTCGCTACTGCTATTTTCCAAAAATTCTTCATCATCTTCTAATATCTGTAAAGCTAAAGCTATAGATCCTTCCTCTCCCTAAGAGAAATCTCATTCTTCCAAAGTGAAATTATCTTCATTTGCAAGGAATTGTTAGTGTGGTTCTAGAACTAGCTATGATGGTTTAGGAATAGATTCTGTAAGTTCTATAACTAATCCCGACTGCTCCAATGACAAGTGATGTTCATTCAATGAAGGATTAACCATATCTTCTATTTCTCATACATGATCCTGCAATGTTATCATAGCCAATGAAGATAGATTTTGCTCATTAATATTAGGATTATCAACCCATAATTTTGCTTGATTATCAATAAAAGGTCATGCAGAGGGATATAATAAAATTTTCTTAGAATGCTTACCATTCGAAATAGTCATATCACCTGACCTACAATCAATTAAGGCAACAACTATAGCTAACCATGGACTCCCCAAAATGATGGGATAACTAAGTGTTTTACCTTTTGGCTATAAGATAAGGAAGTTGACTAGATATTCCCATGATTCCACCATTACTACCACATCTTCAATAACTCCTAGTTTTGCTCTAGACTGATCTGCCATTTGCAATATGGTGTTAATAGGTTGTATGCCTATTAATCGTAATGTTTTCAAAGTGTCCACTATCATTACATTGATATCTTCTCTCAAATAAATCAAAATGTTATGTATATCCTTATTCCATATAGAGACATAAATAACAGGTTTACCAGGATCTCCATATTTGGGAAGGAGTTTGCCTACTAATAAATCAACAAGTTTCCCATCTACCTGAATAGTCCTAGAGTACTACTTCTTTCTTCCAAGTTTTTTAAAACATAATAGTTTGATTAACTTGTTCAACTCTAGGATATCCTTAATTACATATAAAAATGGTATTTCAATATTCAATCTTTTTAGTTCTTGCACCAATTTAGATTCCTTAATTTCTATGGCTTATTTAAATCTTTCTGGAAATAGAATCTCAGTAGAATTTCCTTCTGGTTCCTTATCTTTTTTCTTTTTCATCTTCCTTAGGTGAAACCAGGCTAGGGGTTTTAGCTTCTTTAGTCATCTCAATGATTATAACAGGTGGATTTTTAAGTATTTTCCAGATCTAGTTTGATTGTTTTTACAATCTATTGCATTTAGATCAATTGATTTTTTTAGTTCTTTTTCATATACTAGAGTTGTTTGTTTGTTTCTTAGGTTTGATACTAGTTGTGCTGGCATTTGTGTTTGGACTATATTTTTAGCCTGTGGATTTTGTGCTAGATATCCCATTGTGGCTTGTTGGTTCTGATTTGGATATGTTTTCTCTTACACATAATTACTAGGACCCCATCTAGGTTGTGTCCAAGCATAAGAATTTCCTTGACCAGCCCAAGGTTGTTGGTGTCCCTGAGTATACCAAGATTGACTTATCCAATCCTGAGGATGCCATGTTTGTTAAGGGGCCCAAGGTGGTTGTCCCTAACTTTTTGTTACTATTTTAGCTACCCATGGCATCATCTAAGGATTAGGAGCTGTTCTTGGCATAAATTGTCTTTGGCAGGGTTGTCTCTGAACAAAATTCAATTCTTCTATGGTGGATGATGTACTAGTTTGTTTGAGATGAGTTTTTATGAGTTGAAGAAGAGAACAAGCGTGAGTATCATGTTCTTTAGATTCACAGACAAGACATACTTTTGTTTTATCCAAAGGACATTCCCGTATTACATGCTTCTTCTTGCATCTAGGACAATACATGGCTAATGGTTAAAGATGGACATTTTCTTTGGCTTGTAATCCATCCATGGTGGAGGTTAATTGAACTAATATGTCTATTTTAAAGTTTTCCAATTCATCCATTAGTTTGTTCATATCTGGATTCAAATTTTTTAATCATTTTTCCCTTTCTAGGTCCACCCCTTATCCTTAAATATTTTCTACAAATTTATATGATTACATCCATTCTTAATTGAGTAATGTTTCCACTACCAATTAAATCAAGGGTTTCCCTAGATTCATCATCTAGACCTTTGAGAAAAATGGTTTTACTTAAATCTTTTTGAAGTACATATCCACACCTTTTACTCACAAAGAGGAATATGTCCAAATAATTTTCCATATTTTCCTCTTCTTCCTATTTGATTTTGAAAAATTCTTCCTTTCTATTTCTTCCTCTACAATAATCTTGATATTTGTCTAGGAAGACAATTTCCATTTGTTCCCAATTGGTAATAGAATTAGATGTTAATCCCATAAACTACCTCATTATTGCATCCTTCAGAGTAGATGGAAACAACTTACGTTTTTGATTATCTATCTTGCAATCATAAGTTTGACATAGTACTTTAAACTCAAACAAAAAATGGTCAGGATCCTCATATGACATTCCTCTAAATGTGGGCTAGTGTGTAGGTGAAATGTTCTTCATATGGTTTCATCATCTTCTATCTGAATGGGATAGGTAAAGGTTCTCTCAGGTTCTCTTTCAGCTTCTCAAGCCATTTCTCTAGTATTTTATAGTCCCTTTTCCTATTTAATGTGGTATATGGTCTGCTTTGGGGATGGTAAAAATTTAAGAGTAGGAGGTTGACTACTCAATTGAGAATGAAAACTTTCCCTTAATGGATCTTGAGAAATAATCCTCCTCCCTAAAGTTTTACTTGCTTTTGGTGACTGATCCAAGAATTCCAAAGATGGCAATTTTGCCTCTTGTCTTGTAGGAGATAATGGTGTCTCTAATTCTTGCTCAACTTCCTTATTTAAACTGGAGGGTGATGAAAATTCTTGTTCAGATATTTTGGGGAGAAATTTACCCTTGGAGTCTCATGGTCTACTCATAAATTTTGTGATAACCTTATGGAAAATTTCTCTAATTACTAAATGTATGATTGTTGCTCTTGTCAACACCTAATTAGAAAATTTCAACTAGTGGATCCCCAGAAATGATGCCAAAAATGATGGGTGTCATTATGCCCTTCATTTAATCAACTTTTTGTTGATGTCATATTTAACCAAGGTTGTGTCTAAAGCTATATGCAACAAGAAGAATCTTAGCAATTTAGTAATTGATTGTAGGTATTTGTATTTTTTTTCTTTTGTTTTGGGGAATTTTTAATGTCTTAAGGACTTCTTAGTTAAAACCTTATTGGAATCAAACTATGAAAATTGTTGAAAGTAAACACACGTTGTAGAAAAGAATTTTCTAGAAATAAACACACATTTGCATAATGAAAAAGATTGCTAGAAATAAACACACATTTGTAGAATGAAATACATTGTTGGAAATAAACACACGTTTACAAAATGCTTGGAAATTGATTGTAAAGAAATGATAATTTAATCTAGAACACCCATAGGGGCAAATCTACAACAAATTTTAACTTTAAGGGGTTAGAATCATTTATAAATTTAACATAGATACCTATTTGCTTTTGAGAATAAAATATAACTACTGACCAAAAATGAAGATCCTAGTTCTTGGAGGAGTGGGCCCTTGCTCTACCTAGAAACAAGATTGAACAACTTAATTCTCTTTCAAAATAGAAATGGCTATTTCATTGATAAAATGTTTTGTATTACAAAGATGTACTATTCTAACCTTATCCCTATATCCTTCAATTATTTTTCACTCTCCCTTCCTAAATTCCCAAGTCTCTCTCTCTCTCTCTCTCTCTCTCTCTCTCTCTCTCTCTCTCTCTCTCTCTCTCTCTCTCTCTCTCTCTCTCTCTCTCTCTCTCTCTCTCTCTATATATATATATATATATATATATATATATATATATATATATATATATATATATATATATATATATATATATTCTTCTACTTGTGGTGCATTAATTGCTGTAACTATTTCATGGATACGATGGAACTGAATCATGCCTAGAATAGATGTTAAATAAGATGTGGCTAGTTGTCCAGCTATGTGATAAATGTCTTAGATATGCAAGTATGGAAATTGGAATTCTGCTCTTGATTTAATGAGATCATTGATTTGATAGATTGCTGGCCATTTGGAATAGATATTTATCAATTCCATGTTTAATTGTGAAAGATCTGGAGCTTATTTGCAGGAGTATCAGAGCTAATTCAAATAATTCTAGAGCTAAATATAGAGTTCCATAACTAAGTCTAAAAATGTGACTACTTGAAATAGCATGGAGTTCTGAAACTAAGCTGTATTGATTCCAATGCTTTCAAAAACATGCAATCCACTTCATATTTGTTTTTCAGCCTAATGATGACCTGTTTTATTACAAAACTTGAATTTTATAATACACTTAGGAATTACAGAGCTTTTAAACATTAGAATCAAAATCAATAAAAGATGGATAATTACATCCTAACTCATATCAGATTAAAATAAAAGTCACAAAATGCAATCAAACTTAATAGAAAGAGAGTAAGATGAGTTCATTTATTATACATTTAACGGGCATATCCTGACCTCATCACTTACCAACTTGATTTAGTATGTCTTATGCTTAATTAATTAATATTTTATTTTTATCTTCTTATTTTTTGATTATATGTATGCTTATAACCATTTTCTTAAATTTTTCATACTTCCTAGCTTGAATTAGTGTGACCAATTTAATTTCATTTTACAAATTCATCTTTCTTTTTATACTTCTCAACGTGATTTAGTATGATTGATTGATATAATTTTTTTTGTTTTCCATTTGTGCCTTTCATTTTATTACAATATTTTCATACTTCCCAACATGATATAGTGTGATTTTAATTTATTTTAACTTGGTGCAAATATTTTTATGGTTTAAAAATATTTATGTAGATTTTTACCATATTTGGTTTATTATATTTTGTCATCTTTTGTTGTTACACATTTCCCATCATGATTTAGTGTGTAGTACATTTGTTTTTGATTACTTATATTTTTCCAAGTCATTTTTGCGTTTTACTTTTTAACCATGATTGTGTATCACATAATGCTAGAAAATAAAACACTTGACATATTTTTCCCACAACATATACAACAAAAGTTGAATACATGTTCTAGAAAGAAATATATTCATACATCAACATCCACACCTAAGTACAACTCATGAGATCAATACAATTGTCTACATATATATACATATGAATGTATTCATGTATGTATGTATCATCATGTGTTTTATACAAAATACAAATACAATAACTCTAGATCTAAGGCTAGGCTCCATCCTACCTATCCTCTGGCCTAGCCATGATACCCATAGATGCATGGGACTGTCCTCTCTAAATAGTATGATGAAATGAGGTATTATAGGATCTAAAACCTATAACATGCCCCTATATATTAGCCACTTAGGCCTATGCCTGTATAAGCTGGATAGTGGTCTCCATGTGTGCCATTCTCTCCTATGCCAAGGACTTCCAAGACTATGCCTCTCCCTCTCCAACCCCTATTGGTGGTTTTAAGCCATCCCCACATGCTTGAAGCTACCTTGTATCCTCTCCCACAAGTCTAAACAAACCTATCTAGGTTGGGATAAGTGGAACCATAAGATCATCTAATGTGGTGGGGTCATAAAGTGATAACACCCCATCTAAAATGGCATGGTGCATATCCATAACCAAGGATCCCCATCTAATATCTTCCATCATATTATCTTCAAATTCAAAACCAAATAGAAATTATATAATATGTGTATCTCAAAATCATCTATTTACCATAATCACAATGTAACTAGTGTCTTTTATGAATAACTTAAATCAAAATTAAAACTTTTTCTCGCTAGTGTTAGTTTCACCAATAATCATCTCTCCATCCACTCTCCCACCAAGCACCTCCTATTTATGCTACCTCCACACCAAATCAAAACCAAGAGTCACCACTTGAGCACATCATGCTCCTCTCCTTAGATGTACCTTTATGGACTAGCTGTCCTTGAGCATCTACTAGGTCCCCCTACATTATAACTCTTGCCTACATATCCTCACACTTATGGTGCCTCTATATTTAATGTGGATGTAGTGGTCATTATTGCCTCTTTTGGTGCCTATTATGCACTTACATCCACATATATAACATTTTCCCCTGATGGTTCTATTATCACTTATTACCATGCTTGAATACTCCATGGTTTAGCATGATAAGGCCTAATCACTAGTATCTCTACCAATACCCCTCCTCTTCCCCTCCCTCTCAGCTCTCTATCATGTCATGCCTAATATGTAATCACTACTAGAGATTCCACTAGGTGTGTGAGTCTGAGCTATCTTGTCAAACATGGCACTAAATGTGACTCTAACCATGAAGTATAGTGGTTAGTGATCCACACCTATGTCAACCCCATATCAATGGTCATCCAAGTAGGACATATAAAATAAATGTGCATATATAGATTCCACACAATCTCCCCTTGTGTAATAGTCTATAATGAAAGCACATGGGGCATATCCCATGCTACATGGTCTTGTCTCTACTTCATAACCCAAGATAACCTATCATCAACCACATAGGGCAACCCAACTGGCTGATACATGGAGAATCTCTCATATGTCCATGTGCTAAACAAAACATTAGGCCCCATGGTCTACTACCCTTTGGACAACATCCCATGCATATCATGTATGATTTGGACCCAGATGATAGCCCCAAAATCAAAGAGTGCTCCATGATCTAGTATAGACTGACACAAGGCTATAACATACATCAGTACCTTTTCATCTTACTTGTAAAACAATACTCATGTTATAATAATTCCTATCACTACCTTCTAAATGTCTATAATGGCCACAATGTAAACATAAAATAAACTTACCCTCAACCTAGGATGAATCCTATTTGAGTATGTATCCCATTGGGCTAGTGCATGTCTCTCATCTAAATCATTTGGTGTGTCAGTGATCATCAGTATCCCACCTATAAGATGTCCAATTAATGCATGGGCATCCTTTAGAGTGATACCTACCTCAATGGTGTCCCCATCCATCTCTCATCAAAAGTGTTGGTCAACCATTCCCATGCTAGGAACATGACGATGAGATAAACACTCAACAGGATCTGTCTCATCTCCATAATGCCTTTGAAACCCAATGGTGTCTCTAAAAAAAATCAAGCAATAAAGGATGTATTAGATCTCCATGTCATAAATAATCAAAATACATTCTTCAAAATTTATAAATTAACTATTTAATCATTTGGGTTGATATAATTTTTATAATTTTCTTACATAATCAACCCATTTGATACTAAATTAGCCCTATACCATTCTTTATAAACTAAATTGGCTTGTTTCATACTACATTAGCTAGCTTTTTTAGATCTAGAAAACTATATCAGTGTTATGGTACATAGTCATCCCTCTTTTACAGACTATATTGTCCCTCTTCTAATAATTACATTAACCCTCAGTACGTAGTCAACCATCTATTCCTTCCTATTTTCATCCCACTACTACACAGTCACCACCCTTAGATTACTATGTCAACCCATTGCTATGTAATTAGCCCTTATCTTCTACTTGTCTTACAAACTTAGTCAACTAGGTTGACTCTATTCCTTCATAATAGTGATATTTTGACCATTTACCATAAATGCCTTAGGTATTTATTGGTATGACTTCTTCCTAAATAGTATCCCATTTTACCTCTAGTTCACCTAAAATTTTCCTAGGGTCAATTTTGATGCCTATATTTTGTCTACTAGTCAATTTTCTATATCTATCTCAATTTCATATAAAATTACTCAAAATTTTGAAATTCTTAATTGCTTACCTATGTTGCACTTATTGTAGCCACCAGGCATCCTCCCCATCTCAATTATCATCTCTTCATCATGATGGATATTTAGTCTTAGACTAGGTCTCTTAAATCTCTATTTTCTCATAATATTAAAAATAATAAATGGATTATTTTTCACCTTATTTATATTTACTATTCATAATTAATTACCTATCAAATATTTACAACCAAATTATATTTTTAAATCATATCTTTATTTCTACTAGCTCTTCCAAACCATAATATGTTTTGGATTCCTGACATTGTAGATAATATTTTCACATATTACATTTACATTTTGCAAAAAAATCAATTTTTTACTCTTTTTAGCTAATTTCTATAGTTTCACCTATTGTTCCCTACATTGTACACCTTCACATTTCTTGTTGTTTATTCCTTATCTATAACACTAAGGTGAGTAAAGGTATGTATTTTTTAATTATGTCCTTTCATTTATCTTATTTAATTCTTACTATAATTCATTTAGCTTCAACATTGTGTGTTACTGTGTTCTTTTCCCAAAGCAGCATGCCCTATTACACCTATGTGACACATGATGAGTTTCAAGTAGGACATGTGTATACACATAATATTTTCAAACTTTATCAATTGCTGATGATTTTTATCTTACAGTAACCCATTGAGTCTCAATCTCTCTAAGTGCATGCCTTAAAGCGTGAATTGAGAAAGGGGTGCGAAGACCATTGGTGTTTTAAAATATTGTTGTCCACTATACTATTGTTAGTGTTTTAGATTTTCACCCTAGATGAGAAAGGGATTATTTAGGTCCTATTACTCAAATCTAGTCCAACATGGGACTGATCCTAGGCTATGGGTATCTTAATAATGGATCAGACCTCCATAGAAGGTCGACTTCCTTTTTGATCTATCACTTATACTAAACCTAAACTAGAACTTACTTGGAAAAGGGAGAGAGATTTTAACAATAAATTATGAAAGCATGTAAAAAGAGGTGATGTTCCAATGATTTGATCACTCAAACTTACACAAGACACACTATAAGATGTATTCAAGACTATACAAAAACACTCACATCAATATTTTATAAAAATGCATAAACTGGATATTAATCTATTATGGGAGGGTATTTATCCACTTCTAAAAATAACCAACAAACCATATATTGCACTTAGAATGACCTATGAGGATTGCCAAAATACTTCATGAAGGTGAGAAAATTTATAAAAAGGTAAGGAAAGCATGCATTCATTGAACCAATAAATGAACTCATAAGACACACTTCAATTCAAATACAAAATAGAGCAATTCAATCTTTTATTTCAATAAATCTGTGTTACAGTACAAATATCGATAGAGTTTAGTCATACCAAAAGAGAGGGATCCATTTTAAGGCTTAGAATCTAGTATTTATAGAAAAGGGAAAGAGAGAGAGAGAGTTGTGCATTGAAAGAGGCCCAACCAATTTCAATGGATTAGTACCAATTCAAGGACACTAAGTCATGATCTTATCAAGAAATAAGGTCCTCGTAAAATAATTGAATGCTCCATTAATATTTATCCAACCCCTAGGTCACCTTATTAGGACTCTATGACATATTTTAATTGATTTGCTTACAAGGATGAAAACTTTATACCTTGGAACTAACAGAGCCATGCTTATTCTTCTTTAGATGACTATAAATATCTATTTTGTCTTATAAATGACCATGCCGAAGGATAAGAAGCTTCCCCATAGTCACATATCTACCCCTAAGAAAATATCTGAGAAAGGTCTCATTATAGATTAAAAACCAATCATATTTATTAGTTTTCTTGTTGTTGTCACATTGATGAGATGGAGTTCACCAACTATTTGATCTTATTTTGATAATGGGTACCAACCCTTGATCTATATTAGGTTTTAAAAGACCTATTTTATATCTATTAAGCTTCATTGATGGGGCTTTAATCCTAAAAAATTTTCCCTAGTTCAATTCCCGAATCTATTCAAACTCAGCCCCTTTGTTTTTACCTTACCCAAGTCAAATAATGCCCTATTGACTTCCATCATAAATGTCTTGGGCTTGCCCTTTGTTCATTGGTTGTTAGAATATAACTTAGTTCATTGACCCATTGACTCCTCTCATACCATTGATCTTAATTTGCATGATCAAACATGGTTCATCATTCCTCTACTAATATAACATGATTATGCCACTTGTCACTTATGTATTTGCTTTCTAGATCTACTAAATTTTTTAACCTCTACCTACCATTGATCTGAATACATGATTAAATATGTGTCATTTATTTACCTAGACCCACTATCTTATTAGTTACCACTCACCATTAGATATTCTATTTGTTGAATGTTGACTATCAATCTTGGAACCATTTGAATATAAATGGCTATTTTCCATGGCTTTAAATTTGACATCTGCACACCCATCAATGATGTCCATGCACCTGTCACTGTATATTTGAAAACTAATGGTCATTTTTTGTGCTTGAATTTGACACTCATAAAAATGTCCTTACCCTACTGGCTCAATTTCCCTTTAAACAAATAATTTTGTTAGATATTTTACATCAAGCATTTGTTTCAGAACTATTTCCTTAGGATTTTTATTTTAGCCACTTTCCCTAAAAGAAAATAGGTCTTCAGGACTTTTGTATTGGGATATTTATCTTCAAGCAAAATGTTTAAAATAATTTAGATCTTTCGGAAAATTATTCAGGTAATCTTCCTAAATATAATATGTACTTAGGATTTTCTTAAGAGATCCAAAATAATTTAGACGTATCAAAATAAAATCTTGAAAGATTTTGACAAGTGAGGACTTAGCCAAAAAAGGGTTTTGTACTTAGCATTTTTAAAGCCTATAGGGTCTTATGAACTTGTGCTTGAACTTTAAATTCTCAAATGACTTTCCAATGCTTGTGAAACTTTTCCCTAACCTTTGATCTACTTGGTTTCACCATGAAACCTACTCAAGAACCTTCTCTTTGCTCTGCAGACCTATCCCTTAAATATTGACAAAAATACATTTTAAGTAAACTTAAAGTGTTTCAAAAGCTTGGCAATCTGCATGTGATCCTTGGACCATCATTCCAGCCAAAAATTTATTTAGGCCTTGTTTCATACTTGATATTTATGACACTGTACTACATTTAGGCAAGTTTTCTATGTAGGCCAAAAATTGGCTAACATCTTTGGTGACTCAGCTGTGTAGCATGCTTGCTATGCTTGAGAACTCAAATTATTTACATGACTATTGACTTATAATAGACAATACATTTATTCTATGACTACAACAAACCTCTTGACTAAAAAGACAAAATAATTCCACCAAAATAGGGAAAGAAAAACATGAAACAAGCAAACTACTTAACAAAGCAAATGTGTAAATTAAGCACTTATTTGGAACAAAACACAAACAAACAAATTTGCTAAAGCATCGCTTGGAGGAATTTTAACAAAATTATCCTAATATTTAAAACTTAAAACTATATTTACCTTTCCTATTAGATCAAAAGGAAAGTTTGATGACCTTCCTACATCATGATATGAGGAATTGAATGAGGCATGTAGCTCTTTGACCCTTGGTATTGATGCCTTATTCTTTGTTGTATTTACCAACTTCATTGGCATGATTTTCAATGAGAACCAAGAAACTCCAAATAGGTCAGATATGTGTATCTAGATAGTCTCATATTTCTAACTCCTCAACTATGGCCTCTAATGGTGGTTCAACAAGGCATATCTTCTTGATTTCCATAATATTTTCAATAAGATTGGGTCTTTCTTTAGCTATAATTTATTAAATCTCATCAAGAAGCTCTACATATTCCACCCAATCTTGGTCATTGTCCTCCATGAGAAAATCCTTATCCACCTTTTCAATTACTTGATCCGTAACTTAGCAAAGATATTCAAGTTCTTGAAAGAGATTCATTTTTATCTACCAATCATCTTTGTTCTCCTTGTCATCTAGAACCACTACTTTTTCAATCTTCTCTTCTTAATGTATGATATCATCAAGCTAGTGTTCTTCATACTCTAATGTATCTAAGGGTGATTCAAAATCAGATAGAAGTATTGAGTCACCTCCAAGAACTATGTCTTCTACCTTGGTTTCTTGAGACTCTTTTAGGACTACAACTTCTTGAGGAGTGACTTGACCTTCATCCTTGATAGTATACTCATTTTCATACTTGAGATGGTCAAATGTTACTTCATGATTAGATATGGAGTCTTATTAAAATACCTCTTCCTCCAAGTCTTGGTCATATTCTTCATGGAAAACTACAAAATATTCTATAATAGATTTCTCCTCATTCAAGAAGATTAAGTTTCCCTTGTGTTCACTAGGCAAAGTCCCTATGGTGATCTCTTCCTCATAGTTACTTAATGCATCTTCTGTGTGATCAAATAGCTCATGGAAAACACCCTCAATTTTTATAATTGGAGTTTATTCTTCTTGGACATCATCAAACTCTTCATCATGTATTTATTCTTGCACTTGTATCTCAGCCCCTACTTCAACTTTCACTTGCAATTGTTCCAAAAACTCATCTCTTTTGGCATTATGAAATAATAAAACACACGCATTTATGCTTAGTGGTGTTTTAATAATGATTTCCTCTTGAATATTATAATTAATCATCATAATTAATGAGTTCATCATGTATTTCACTACTTACCTCTTCAAGGAGTGGCATAGGATATTCTTGGGATGGCTCCAAGAGAGATGAGATATATATGACACCTCCTTGGTCTAATTATTTATCTTTAACAGTCATGTCCTTCTCCTTCTTTTACATATTTTTATGTATGGATTTTCAAGATGGAAATGTCCTCTATTCTTGAGAGAAGGATGGGAGTTGAGTATCTTTGATTTTTATTGATTGCATGACCTAATTCTAAGATGGAAAAGCTAAAGGTCCTTCTTTAGCCTTCTAATTTTAGTTTTCCTCCTCCTTCCTTGTCTTTAGCTCTAATTCTTTGATTTACCTATCAATATTCTCTTAGAATAGATTCTCTTTAAGGTAGTTAGTGGCTTCATGAAGATAAGGAACATAAGAAGATTCCTAAGGAGGGATGAGAGAGGTTTGCATAGGTTCATATCCTACTTTAATTTAGGCTCTCAAATCCATATTTGCCTTACTTTGACCACTTTTCTATGACTTCTCCACTTGATTCAAACTTGGTAAATTGAATGAACTCATAAGGGATTTTTGAGGAAGGGTGGATTCTTAGATATTAATATTAGGTTGTTCCATAATAATCTCCTTTTTTTATAGCTTTCTTGGATAGATTTCTAGGAAAGAAAGGTCTGAGAAACATATGCAGAACTTAGAATACTCAAAGGGTCACTTGGAATGGTATCTTGGGGAAGAATGGGTGGCACATAAAAATGTTGAGGTGGTGTATATGAAGGCACATAAGATTGGCGAGGTTGGACCTGCTGCTCTTCAAGGACTTTTAGCTCATCCTCAATGCTTTGAATGTAACCACTTACATCTATCATATCACCTATGAGGTTGTTCTAATTTACTCTCTCAATAGATTCCCATTCTTCTTTCACTTACTATAATGACTCCCTCACATAATGGATCTGGTGAGTAGGGACATCTTATCCATAATACATTTGTGAGCACAATTCTAGTGCATGCTTGTCAAGGCTTACTAAAGTTCACTTAAGTGATGGTATGGATGGATCATGATAGGGATGGTAAGGAGTAGTATTATGATGGGCTTGTTATTCATATAGAGGATCAGGTCAATAATCTTACATGTATGACTGATATAGGTCCTCATATTGTTGGTGAGGATAATGAGGAAGGTAAGAACCATTCCCTTGATAATAAGGATAATGAAAAACTTGACAAGGCTCCCCATAGCTTTGATAGAAATCTTGTTAGGGTAGTGTTGACCAAATTTGACCTTTGGTAAAATTTGATTCAACCCCTATATTTATAAACTTTTTTATAATTTAATCCATGTATTATACGGGTTTCATTTTGATCTAAATGTTCACTTATCCCTAGCCTAGCCTTGGTCCAAAGTCTAGCCCTTGGTACTAGTCAAGTCAATGAAAGTCAACCCTAGTCAAATAGGATCAAACCTATTCAAAGGCATAAAATATGTTTTTTTAGTCATAATATAATTTTTAATGTGATTTAGGATCTTTCTAAGTCATCTAATTTTATTTATCATATTTAATATGCAAAAAATGCCTTATGGGCCCACTTTTGAGCTAAGAAAGAGGACTTGTACGGATGGATAAAGTGATAAAATTATCAAAAATATGTGTTTAATGTGTTATAGTTTAAATAATTTTATATTCAGGTGTGTGATAGTCCAAGATTCAATTATAGTCAGAAAATGGGATTTTATTCTTATTTATAAGCCTTTTTGGGCACTTGTACAGTCCCCATGATCTGATCTTCAGATAAAATGTGGGTGGGATGTCTCTTCACCTCCCAATACCAATTTATATTTTTTAATTTAAATTATAATTCAAAAATATGAATCTACAACTCATTTTTCTTCCATTTCCTCTTGGCATGCAAAAGAAGGTCAACTTCAAGCACTTGGTATGGAAGGTACAAGTGGAGTTGGGAGGAGTACTTATATAGGTGGATTTTAATATAAATTCACTTCATTTTTATAATATTAACTTGTGTTTTAGTTAAATCTCCTTTATGAACAATGGTTAACAATCTAAGTAGCCTTTTATAGAATTGCATTCAAGAGGGGTATATTTATGCATCTATTTTTGGTTTTCGGAGGTCCATGGAGTTATGTGATCTTGAATGGATGTTTTTATTTTTTAATAAATTTCTCTCCATGATATTCCCAATATTTAACACTTCACTTCTCGTTGTCTTAGAAGGAGATTTCAAATGGTGCTTATTTCTTGAAGTTACAAAGATGGTTATAGGACCTCTGTTTTTCAATGTATAGGGAGCTTCATGGTGGTGAAAATATTCTTGAATTTCATGTTATAAAATATATTTCATGTAATCACCCTGTGAGAAGTACAATTAGTACTCTTTCAAGGCCAAATTGCTCATCTTTCCCTTGTTTGCTACCTTATCACCTTTAGTCAGTTTGTGCTTGGTTCAAAAGGTTGTACAGACATGAGAGATCTTGGAGTACATGGTGGAATCCATTTTTATCCTTAATGTTCCCCAAGATCCATGATTTCCATTCCATGAAGACCTAAGATGATATACAAGCAATTTTTCACTTTAAGAAAGGTCATCTCCATTTTGAGCTCTCAGCCCCAAATGTGGAAAATAGAGGTTCTAAAGTTTCTATGGATTAATATTTTCCATGGTAAAATAATTTTTCATCACTTTTGTTGTTTTGGCCTTGTATCCCTATTCACCTAAAGAAACTATGCCAATTTTGGGAGCCAAAGGGTAAGTGGAAGGTGGACTTTGAACTCCTCCAAGTTATCAAGAAACCTACTAAAAGTTAATAGTGATATCTACAAGATTTTCGAGTGTTCACCCTACAATGCATTTGGTAATTCTTAGACCATGTATAACAAGGGGAAATAACCCAAAAGTTTCCAAAAGGAAATTATAAGTAAATTTGCCATGAGAGAGGGCACAACTAGTTGTAATGACCTATTAGGCCTATACTTTATCCATACAATAGGGTAGAATTGCACCTACACCTAGTTTGTTAGGCATTGGTCATCTTTCCAAATTCAACATTGTTTGAAATATTTCAAGGTGAATTATATCAATCACTTGGAATTTTTTTTGTTTTTAATAAGAAACCAGTCATGAAGGGAGAGGTCAAAGTTTCCCATAGTGACCTATAGCCCCTATACAGAGTGAGATAGGGATACAAGAATGAGCCTAAAGAACAAGGCATGAGATGTGTTATTTTGACCAATAAAGGTGGTTTCACAATAAAATGATAGTTTTAAAACTTTTTGAGGGACCTTTATAAGTTTTTTGTGACCTTATCATCCTAAGCAAACCTCAAGATAACCTACAACAGGCTTAAAGATCCATAAAACATAGTTAGACAACATATTCTAGAACAAGGACCTTAACATGAGAGTTGATAGGGTTTGAAGAGTTTAAAATTGAAGCTAAGAATGAAAAATGTTTTATGACCTAAGGAAATATTGAGGTAAGGTCTAAAAACAACAACTTAAGTCTTAAAACAACCTACAGTTAGGGTTCATGAAATGTCTCAATCCTAAGCATAAAGGTGCCTAATCTTGGAGATGAAGGGTACATGGGTATGAGAAAGTGAATTTGACTTTAAAAATTATATTTTGATGAATTTAATGAGGTTTTGAGCATAAAATAGTTTTTTTTGTGTCATTAAACATAAGTCATGCCCAAGACAATCTACAACCAAGTTGAGCCAAAACTGAGCAAGTAATGAGCAAGGTTAGTGTTGAAGGTACTAGTATCACTATGAATTAGGAATATATGTTGTTTTAACCATGGAATATTGTTAATAGGAATATAAATTAATCTTATCACCTTTAATTATCTCTAAAACAATAAAACGTCCACATAAAACACCTAAATCCCCTGTTACAGTCAGGCAAGGTCCTAGCTAGGTGTGAGCAGGGTATAGGTTTGACTGCCTAGAGAGGGAAGGAAGGAATAAAACCTTGTAAGGTGGTATAATATATTTAATTCAAGGATATAATCTGATAAAAACTTTAAAAAAACATTCCAATACCTTTTCTTGTGAGAAAAGTTGACACAATTCGTACAGTTAAGCTAAGAAAACCCTTGGTTCAAGAGGTACATGGAGGGTTTCACTAGAAAACAAGGTTTTATATGGATTAAAAATATCAAATGAATGGTTAAAATGTAAAAACATATAATAATCATGGAGTATATCTGTAATTAGCATTCATAAGGAGGTTTAGGCAAACACATGTAAAAAATAGGGTTTTTAACCCCTTTTTTGAGGAAATGGAAATTGTTAGACCCCCTAAACATGGAATTTGACAAAAAACCTAAGTAAATTTGGTCATTATGACATTTTTGAGATCAAAAAATATTAAATTTTCTCATAAAAATATGTAAATATTCCTCTATTTTGTCTCAGAGGTAGGTTGCTTCCTTCATGCACAAGAATGGTAGTTTTTGGGAGAAGTGTTAAATAGTAAACCAAATGTCAATATAATCAGTTGGTAAGTTTGGGATAGTTGGGTTACACATGGTAGAACATAATAAACCAGAATATAAGGTTTTAATTCCAATTATATGGTTTGGATAAAAAAAATTGTAGGCAAACCTAGTAGGAAAGCATGCAAACCCAACCCCAAATGAGATATCATTCCAAGTTATAACCTTATATAATAAATATAGTGTTTTCTATGATTAATATGGGGGTATATATGATTTATTCATTCTTTAGGAATGCATTGAAAGTTAAAATTATCATATTTTGGTTCACAAAGTGAAAATAGGCCTGTTGGCAAAGCATAAGTCTTGTCCTAAAATAGGGGCCATCTCTATTTTGGGCTCTTGGTGAGATATCACAAGGATTTTAACATGTTTATAGTTCATATAAAAAGGTGAAGAAGCTTTTGGTTGTCAACTAAACTCCATAAGAAACCATCTCTAACCCTAGACATACTAAAACCCTCACAGGAAGCATGAAAGCAATTCAAAGGTCAACTTCCATTACTCATATCTTTCATTAATGTTTTAATGGGACCCTAAGACATTTGGATAAGTCATATAAGGTACTTTAAGATCCCTCAATGTAATTTAGAAGGAGTTTCAATGTCAATTTTTTATGAATAAAGGTTAAGAGTCCAAACCACTCAAAACCCTTATAGAGACCCAATTGGAGAGATGAAGAATTTTGAGCATATAAATGTGAGGTAATTTCCATTAAATAACTTGTATTATTTATAATAATCTATATGTCTTCTATAAATGTGATGGAGATGTATGGAGTTTTAGGAAAAACATGCAAAATAAGGTTTTCTTCACTATTTTTTGTATTTTTAGGATATATGAGGTTCCAAAGGATGAAATCAAGTTTTGTGGGAATTTATAGACTTATAATTACTTTTTATGGTCATTTTACCCTATGAAGAAACTTATAAGTGCTAAAACAAAGGCCTCACTTTCAGCTAGTCAAGGCTGGCATCATGCATACAAGGGTAAAAAGTGTGAAACCCTCTATTGGATGTCCTTTTAAGGTGGAATTGAAGAATATAGAGTCATATATAAGATTTAAAAGTGTAATTCATCCATTCCAATGCATTTTAATTGGTAACTAAAGATTTTTCAAGGATAATAGTTAAAGGTGAATGAAAATAGGGAGTTTCAAGACTGCTGACAATGATTCTTCTTCTCAAAGAGTTTATAAATGATTAGGGTCAGAAAAAATGCATGGGAATACATTTATAAAGTCCTTTCCTCTCATCCTAATCACTATACCCATCCCTAGTCATAATAAGGGCGTTCATATAGAGGCAAATTATGGAAGTAGTTCTTATACCAATCCTAGAGATTTTGTGCCACTTTTCACCATTGTTATGACTTGTTTTGGATAAGTAGAAATCCTAACATGGCATGGCTCACCTCACCCATATTTCACATGAAAATTTAACTAATTTTATCAAGGTGACACATGTCTAAGTTATCCTTGGACTTCCTTTGCTTGTTCCTCCTCTCAAAATCTATAAATATGCATTATCTTGGCTCTTTTGACCAGCTTCCATTGGTTGATGGGGAAACTCTAGCCAAATTTTTACTTGAAGGACTCTTTAAGAAATATAAAAGTGATTTTTCCACTCACATGTTGTTACATTGGTTTTATTTAAAATCTTGTTGATTTACATAGTGAAAGGTCTTCTTTCTAGCATGTCAATCTTAGTTGTCTACCAATATATAAAAAGGATAATGTTATAGTTCTTTGTTAGTATTCTTTCCTAAGTGTATAAGTGTTTTTATAAGTTTTTCATGACTGTGTCCCTTTATTTAATCACCCATTACCCTCCTAAACATCAAATACCTTCTTGAATCTAACTTGTGAAACATTGATGTGACAATACCTCTTATGTTGTAAGTTTTGTGTGAGATATCCTTGTTCTCTTTAAGTGGTGTAGTTTTAGTCAAGTGGGAGGATATATACATGTTGGTGCATCACCTTTTTTGGTTTTCTTATTTTTTTCCTAATCCATTTTCATCTACAAGCTGATAGGTATAGAATATCTTCAAAGAGTGCATCAAGGGAACTAGCCCTTTTTAGAGATTCATATCTCAATATTGTCACCCATAGAAAGAGGTATGTCTCCATGGTGACACTTTGATGAGGAGAGTTAGGAATCTCCTTATGGGTCTAAATCCAAGTGTCAACAATTTTTGGCATGCCCAGTGGGACTTCTAAGTCTTAGAAGATTATCCAAGATTGGTGTTAGTCTTGGCATGGTTGAAGTTAAAAGAAGCATCTACATTTAGTATCTGGTGACTCCATTAAATAATTCAAGTCTTTGATTTATGAACATTTTTTTTAATTTCAAAGGTGATAACTGGGTCTATTGCTAAAGATATACCTTTTGAGTTTGTGCAACTACCTCCATATTACACCAAAAGGTTTAGGTTTGTAATTACTCATCCTTATAAAAGAGATTTGGTATTTAAACCTTCTAATTTTGTGTTTCATTCAATTCCCAACATCTATAGTGATCATTCCAAGATGGATAAAATGAAACCTTTTATGCCTTTCACCAGATCGTCTCCTTTAAACCTTTCCCAATATGACCAAATTCTAAGAGTAGCCCTTAAGAGTGTTCCATATTTTAGTGGGGATGGTCCTATTATTTCCATTGAACATATTAGAAACATAGAAAACTTTTTTAATATCCACAACATTACCTATGAGAATGTAGCTATTAGATTTTTGGCTTTATCCTTCAAAGGCAAAGTTTTGGATTGGCATGGTTGTTTGCCTCAAAACTCCACTAGCTCATGGGATGAATTAGAAGATTTATTGACTAAGAGGTTTGGGGAGAAGAGTGACCATTTATCTCTAGCTAATAAATTTACCACTATTAAGAGGGCACCACATGAGTTTATGCAAGATTTTAACACCAATTTTCAAAAAACATGGGATAAGATCCCAGCTCTTGTGAGGCCTACTCCAGACTATGCATTCTTATACTACCTAAAAGCATTAAATAGTGATTTATATATGATGACCTCGTTTATGGGTGGAAATACACTCCATGTTGCCTATGAGATAGCTATAAATGCTAATGATTGTCTTGTCTAAGTAGGGAAAATTGTTCCTAAGCCTCCCATGCCATTTTCCCCTAATTTGCAACCACCTCATCAATTTGTATCACCTACCTTGGCTCCTTTTCCCAATACTGAGAAATATGAAATTATCCCTTATAATTAGATCCATGAAGTCAAAATATTATTACAAAGTGTTACTAATTAGTTGGTTTCCCTCAAGATAAAACAAGCCCCAAGGATATATATCATACCAATCTTATACCCGGTTTGGACAAAATAATAGACCACCTTTTCAAGGCAATATGCAAGGCTAAGGTTAAATCACCCATATTAGACCTCTTAAAAGCTATAATACCAATTTTACCTCATCCTCTAAGGCCATTTCTCCCACTCAAAATAATTTAGTTTAAAAAAAACCATGTTATCCATCTTTTAAATAAGGCCAAGAGTAGGTTGCTTATGCAAATGAAATGCACAATCAAGCTATGGGAATGCAAGGAGATCGATTGATACAAGCTCAAAACTATGAAATTTCAATGCAACATGGAATTTATAATGTTCAATTTAAATATATTTCAACTCTCATTAATCACTTGGAGGGAGAGTTTTGTGCCATAAATCATTTGGAAAATCCAAGCAACATCAATGTTAGTGTCTCTTCCAAACTATATCCAAGAAGAGGGTTGTTGAAGAAGCTCAAGGAGCAAAAAAATGACCTATTTTGACCCCTACATCATCTAAAATGGTGAATGGGTATAATACATCTCCTAAAGTAAAAAATAATTAGATATTTCCAAACATGAAGCTAGTTCCTACACCTCTACCTACACAAGCTACATCACAAGGTGTTAGTGCTCCTAGAGAATTTCCTAAGGTAAATAATCCTCCTATAAATGTGGTAGACAATATTAATAATCTTCACATTAATATCTCATTATGTGAATTATTTAAAATTCTAGGGTAGAAAGATATACTTCAAAATGAACTACATGAATTGGGTAAGCAAGTTGGCCCATCTAGACATGACAATGTGGTCTTAGTGAATGGGACCAAATCAATTGATGGTCAAGTAAATAATAATGAGAATACTCCTCATTTTTATCTATCTATAATCATTTATGATTTATTGGTTCATAATTACATCATAGATAGTGGGGCTAGTACTTTAGTTATGCCCAAATGTATAGCAGATAAACTAAGCCTAAAGTATGAGCCAATGACTAAGGGAGTCTTACAATTGGATGGATCACCAGCCAAGACTTTGGGGATAGTAAAAATGTGAATTTTATAATTCATGATTTTCCTAATTTTCCTATTCCTCATGATGTATCAGTGGTAGATTTACCTCCATACTTTGCCCTTTACTTGTCAAGAGATTTTACAGCTAAAATAGGTGGTTACTTGGTAGCTAATTGGTTCTACATGGTGTTTAGGACAAAGTATGGCACTAAGATGAAGATTGAGTCTGAACCTATTCACAAAGATCACTTGGAACCATACTCACCTAAGGTGGAAAATTTTAAATGTTCCATCATTGATGAAGGGGAGTTTCACATTGACCAATCTCCATCATCTTCCCTTAAGGGAGTTTCTAATTTGTTCCTAGATGAATGGGGAAATGAACTCTATGAGAATCATCCTTACAAGTTTATTGAATAATATATTCTTGGGGTGTAATATATTCATGAGAAGGATTCCTTCATACCCAATCTAGTGAATCCAAGTGAAGAGGTGAATGGTTTATGGAAGCTCTTGTTTTATGGGTCTAAAATCAAGATTGGGGTAGGTGGTGGAGCAATGTTTGTTTCACCATATAAATAAAGGTATTATTAAACTTTTAGGTTCCAATTCTCATGAAATTTTAACATCATATAATATGAATCCCTTTTTCATGACCTTGAATGTGCTAGGAAAAGAGGAATCAAAGAACTTCAAGTATATGGAGATAGTGAGCTTGTTGTCAATCAAGTTAGAGGGAAAAATTTGACCAAGAATTATTTACTCAAATCATACAAGCATAGAGTATGGGATATTTTAGAAAAATTCCAAGCCTTTAACATCTCATCCATCCCAAGAGAAGATAATAAACATGTTGATAGGTTGGCATCTATTGGAGCTCAGTTTGATGTTCCAAGAGGCATAAAGGAAGATAAAAACCAGCCCCATCTAAAGGTGATTGTTAGACCATCCATACCAAATAATGTCACCAATTGGAAATATTTGAAAGTGACCAAAAAATATCCCTTTTCCTACATGATTAATTTGAGTTCTCTACAAAAAAATAGTCCAAGCTTTAACAACAATATGGAGGGAAAATTGTCCAATTGAAGTCCAACAAGCTTCCTAAAGGTGTAGTCATTCTTGAAATCATATTAAATGGGGATGAATAGTTAAATAATGAGAAGTAAAGCATGTATAATAATAAATAGAACTATAAAAAGGTATAAATCTTTAAGTAAAAGCTAATTTTACTTGGAAAGGTATGTACTAATCAAGAGAAGCACAATTTTATTGATCTATGCAATGAGTTTAGTGATATCTTTGCATGGGAGTATAATGACTTGAAGGGTTTTAATACAAGATTAGATCAAAAAACCATAGAGATAGATGAAAATTCAAAACCCATAAATAAAATACAAATGCCTATCAATCCTAATATTGAACCACTCATAAAGAAAGAGATCACTAAGTTGATTGAGTCTAGAATCATTTTTCCTATCAAGCATTCTTCTTGGTTGGATAACTTAGTCCCTATTAGAAATAAGAATGGGGATATCAGGTTATGTGTTGAATTTAGAGACTTGAATATGGTATCTTTGAGAGATAATTATCCCCTCCCTTCTATGGAGAAAATTCTACAATTTGTGGTAGGTAGTGAGAGGTTTTCTCTCTTAGATGGTTATTCTAGGTACAATCAGATTTTGGTGAAGGAAAGTGACCAATACAAGATATCCTTCACAACCAAATGGGACACATATGCCTATACGAATATTCCATTTGGATTGTCAAATGTTGGAGCTACTTTTCAATGTGTAATGGATATGGCTTTCTAAGGACTAATCAATGACATTGTATTAGTTTATCTTGATGATGTGATAGTTTTATCCAAGGATGCAAATGATCATTTAAAGCACCTAAAGAAAAAATTTGAGAGGTGTAGAGAGTATGGGATATCTATAAACCCAAATAATTGTGTGTTTTTTTTCCATGAAGGCAAACTAATAAGGCATATTGTTTTCAAAAAAGGTTTTTTTATTGATCATCAGAGAGTGAATGCCATCATGGAATTCTCTTTGCCTAAGCATAAGAAAGGTTAGTAAAGTTTCTTTGGTAAGATTAATTTCATAAAGAGATTCATTCCTAACTTTGTTAATTTGGTCAATCCTATAACATCCATGTTAAGGAAATATGAAATGGTCACTTGGACAAGAAGGAGAAAGGAAAGTTTTGAATAAATCAAACAAGCCATTGCCTAAGCTCCAACACTTGCAAGTCCAAGATTTTCCAAGGATTTAACCTAATATACTTTTGGGAATGAGGAAGTGTATCTATGACATGATTACTCAAGGAAATGATGAGAATTTGGAATATCCTATTTCCTTCTTTAGCCAAGGTTTGGAAGGTTATGAGGTAAGATATACTTATGTTGAGAAATAGGTGCTTTCAGTTTTTAGGATCTTAAATAAATTTAGACACATGCTATCAAATAAAAAGATTCATATATTTTTGCCTCATCCTAGTGTAAAGTACTTTCTATTGATAAAATATTTGAATGATAAAATGGCAGGTTGGATTACCAAAGTGACAGAGTATGATGTGGAAATAAAGACAACCAAACTAGTGAAGGGAAAAGGACTATGTGAACACCTTGATTCAAATTTGAAGGACCAAAGGGAGGTTGTTTTGGTACTCCATGATGACCCTATAGCATCTGTACCTTCATCTATGAGAATTTGGACACAAGACATGATTCATTTCCTTCAAGCTAGTGAGTGTCCACAAGGTCTTGATAGAGATAGAAGGTACTTTAGGATACAATCTATTCATTGTGTACTTGTTGATGGAGTAATATTTAGGAAGGACTTTTTAGGTGTGCTTCTGAGGTGTCTTGATTTGGATCAGATTGATAAAGTACTATTTGAATTCCATGATGGACTAGTTGGTGGTCATTTTTCTCCAAGAACTATAGCTACTAAGATTATGAGGGTTGGTTGCTTTTGGCCTAGTTTGTTCAAGGACACTCATTATTGGGTAAGAAAGTGTCAAAAGTGTGCTCTTTTTTATGGAAAAAAAAGATAACTGCCTTACCTATTCATCTAATCTAACTTGAACAACCCTTTATGCAATGGGGTTTATATTTCATAGGCCTAATCAATCCACCTTCTACTATTGGTCACAAGTGGGTGTTGATTGCTACTGATTACTTTACAAAATGGGTGGAGGCTATAGCTCTAAAGGAGGCAAATGAAAACTTAGTCCTAGTCTTCTATGAATGTATAATAACCATGTTTGGATCTCCTTAAATAATCATTTTAGATAATGCATTAGATTTTTTAGGAGAAAGGACAAGTGAATGGGATTTGAAGCATGTCATCTATATTAGTACCTCATCCAATTATTACCCCCAATGGAATGGACCAGATGAGTCCACAAACAAGAATCTAATTAGGATTGTAAAGAGGACAATGGAGGAGAATCAAAAGACTTAAAACTCTAAGTTAAAGACAACCCTTTGGGCTAATAGGATCACCCTAAAGAGATAAATTGGGAACTCACCATACACACTTGTTTATGGAAGGGAGGCTAGGTTACCTATCTCACTTGAGTTACTAGCTTTGGACCTCACCTATCATTTACAATTGATAGAGAATGAGAGATGGAAGTTAAATTATGTGAGTTAATGGAGCTTGAGGAGACAAGAGATCAAGCTATGCAAACTATGACCACTCACCAATAGCAAACAAAGAAGTATTTTGATAAGAAATCCATGCCAAGAAGTTTCAAGGAAGGAGACATTGTCCTAAAATGGGATGAAGATAGGACCAAACCTAGAAGATACATAAAGTTTGATATTTTGTGGAGTGACCCATATGTGATCACTCAATTCAAGTCAATAATGCTTTCTAACTCTCAAAGTTATATGGAGAGGAGCTTCATAACCCAGTCGATGGGATACACATAAAACATTGCTACTAAGTTTCTCCTCTTCCATTGTACATAGTTTCTTGTTTTCCTTGTGTTCCCTAAGTGCTTATGCACAAGTGTGAGTTTGTCCTTGTATTTATTTTTTTTTGTCTTTATTTGGTATTTTTGTTGTTGGTGTGGTGTGTTTACTTTTTTTTTTGCATGTCCTTGTTATTCATCTTCAAGAATCTATTTACTCTATTGTCCCTTAGTTGGATAAGGCTACTAGTTTCTAACATAAACAAACATGTTACCCCTATGAGTTACCAAAAGTGTTGAACAAATTTGACCTTTGGTCAAATTTTAATCAACCCCTTATTTTTAAAATTTTTAAGAAGTTTATCCATGTCCTATATGGGTTTCATTTTGATCTAGATGTTCACTTATCCCTAGCCTAACCTTGGTCCAAAGTCTAGCCCTTTGTAATAGTCAAGTCAATAAAAGTCAACCCTAGTCAAATAGGGTAAAACCAAGTCAAAGGAATAAAATATGTTTTTATAGTCCTAATATGGTTTTTATGTGATTTAGTATCTTTATAAGTCATCTAATTGCATTTACCATATTCAATATGCAAAAAATACCTTGTGGGCCCACTTTTGAGCTAAGAAAGAGGACTTGTATGGATGGATAAAGTGATCAACTTGTCACCAATATGTGGTTAATTTGAGAGAGGTTAGATAATGTTATATGCAGGTTTTTGATAGTCCAAGATTAAGTTATACTCATAAAATTAGAGTTTCTTCTTATTTCTAGGCCTTTTTAGGCACTTGTACGATCCTTATGATCTGATCTTAAGCTAAAAATGTGGGTGGGATGTATATTAACATCCCAATACCTATTTACATGTTTTAATTTCAAGGATAATGCAAAAGTATTCATATACAACTCATTTTTATTCTATTTCCTCTTGGCATGCAAAGGAAGGTCAACTTCAAGCACTTGGTACAGAAGGTACAGGTGGAGTTGGGAGGATTGATTCTAAAAGTCGATTTTAATCCAAATTTAATTAATTTTCATAATATTAACTTGTTTTCTTGTGCATCTTCCTTTATGAATAATGCTTAACAATCCAAGCAGCCTTTTATAGAATTACATTCAAGAGGGGTATATTTATACATCTATTTTTGGTTTTTAGAGGTCCATAGAGATGTTTTATCTTGAAGGGATGTTTTTATTTTGTAATAAATATCTATTCATGATATTCCCAACATATAAAACTTCACTTCTCATTGTCTTAGAAGGAGATTTCAAATGGTGCTTGTTTCTTGAAGTTGCAAAGATGGTTGTAGGACCTATGTTTTTAAATGTATAAGGAGATTCATGGTGGTGATAATATGATTGAATTTAATTTTTTAAAATATATTAATGTAATCACCCTATGAGAAGTCCAATTAGTACTCTTTCAAGGCCAAATTACTCATCTTTCCCTTGTTTGCTACCTTGTCACCTCCAGTCAATTTGTGTTTGGTTCAAGAGGTTGTATAGAGCTAAGAGATCTTGGAGTACATGGTAGAATCCATTTTGAGCTTTAATATTCCCTAATATCCATGATTTTCATGCCATGAAGACCTAGGATGATATACAAGCAAGTTTTCACTTCAAGAAAGGTTGTCTCTATTTTGGGCTCTTAATCCCCAAATGTGGAAAAGAGAGTTTCTAGAGTTTCATGGATTAATATTTTCCATGGTAGAAGAATTTTTCATCAATTTTATTTTTTTTTCCATGTATCCCTATTCACCTAGAGTAACTAGGCCAATTTTGGGGGCTAAAGTGTAAGTGGAAGGTGGACTTTGAACTCCTCCAAGTTGTCAAGAAACCTAGTGAAAGTTAATAGTGATATCTATAGGATTTTCGAGTGTTCACCCTAAAATGCATTTCGTAAGTCCTAGACCATGTATAACAATGGGAAATAACCCTAAGCGTCTACGTGAAGAATCTATTACTACGTGGAACTTATTTTTTTATGTGGTTTTCTGTATTACGGGTGGAATGTGGATAGGATTTATAGCCCAAAGTTGAACTACCATCCAGAGTTAGATTGCAAAGGAAACAATGATTAGATGGGGGAAAACCCTTGTGGGGGAGATGTATGGGGTCTCATGGAGGCCACTGTGGGGAGAATGTCTTTAAAACCTGTGGGGGAGTGTCGCCGTGGGGAGAAGGGCCAGGATCTGGCTGAAATAGATAGGTATCTTGTGCTTGAGTATGCGTGGCATTGTAAAGCTTAATCTATTATCATGCAGATCTGTATGTTGACCTTGGATTTCCATTTTTTGGCTACCGTGCTGACCATTACCCTATTTTGAGCAGATAGGTGATTTCTTCAGTGATATTTTGAATGCCATGGTGGTGATTCCTCTGAGTAGAGGGGGTGATCTCGTAGACATTCAGGGGGATGGAATGGGTGGTGGCAGTGGCAGATCTGGAGGTTGTTTTGTTGTGTTGATAGCGGATTGAGAGGAGCTATGTGTCTGCTGAAACCCTAGGTTCAAGGTTGAGGATGGTGTATTTTAGGGTTAGAGACTAGTTCTGATTATTTGCCTTTACCTTCTATCAGAAGGTTCATGACTCATGTAGAAGTGCTTCCAGATGTCTTTGATGTAGTGTTGATTTCCATGGTGGTGAATCCTCTGATATTAGTAGAGGGAGAGAGTGGGGAGTCAATCGAGTGGATGGAATGGGCGAAGGCGGTGTTGGTTCTGGGGAATGTTTCTTTGAATGCTTGGTTGGGGCTGGGGACAAGGGGATGGCATCTGCATGGCTCCCTCAAACCCTTCCTCATGTATACGCAGCTTTGTAAGGTGATATATATTATTCCATGGCAAATTTGTTAAGGTAACAGGTCCTGGTAAAACTTGGTTTCTTGTTTCAGGTCATAGAGCCTGGTTTTTTTGTTTGGGTTTTAGGTCCTTGTAAAAATTGGGGTGCTTTTACTGGTTTATTTTGTTGGTTTCAGGTCCATGTAAAACCTAGTTTTGTTACTATTTTTTGGTGGGTTTGCCTTTCCTAGTGGTTAGTAAAGCTTTATCTTTCTTGATTTGTATTAGGTTTTAGGGTCCCTTCAAAACCTATTTTTACCTTAATCTAAAACAATGGGAAACAACCTAAAAGGTTCAAAAAGGAAATTTTAAGCAAATTTACCATGAGAGAGGGCATAATTGGTTGTAATGACCTATTAGGCCTATATTATGTCCATAGAACAGGGTAGAATTACACCTACAACTAGTTTATTAGGCATTGGTCATATTTCCAAATTCAAAATTGTTTTAAAGCTTTCAATTTGAATGATATAAATCACTTGTAATTTTTTTTTTTGAATAAGAATCCATTCATGAAGGGATAGGTCAAAGTTTCCCATAGTGACCTACAGCCCCTGTACAGATTGAGATAGGGATACAAGAATGAGCTTAAAGAACAAGGCAGGAGATATGTTGTTTTGACCACTCAAGGTGGTTTAAAGATAAAATTATAGTTTTAAAACATGTTTATGGACCTTGAAAAGGTTTTTGTGACCTTATAACCCTAAACAAACCTCAAGATAACCTACAGTAGGCTTAGACATCCATAAAACATAATCAGATAGCATATTCTAGACCAAGGACCTTAACATGGAAGTTGACAGGGTTTGAAGAGTTTAAAATTAAATCCAATAATTAAAAATGTTTTATTACCTAAGGAAAAATTGAGGTAAGGTCCACAAATATCAACTTAAGTCCTAAAATAACCTATAGGTAGGGTTCATGAAATGTCTCAGTCATAAGCATAAAGGTGCCTAATCTTGGAGATGAAGGGTACATGGGTATGAAAAAGTGAATTTGGCTTAGAAGAGTAGAATTTTATCAATTTCATGAGGTTTTTAGAATAAAATAGTGTTTTTTTTGTGTCATTAAACATAATTCAAGCCCAAGATAATCTAAAGCCAAGTTGAGCTAAGACTGAGCAAGCAATGAGCAAGGTTAGTGTTAAAGGTACTAGTATCACTATGAGTCAAGAATATGTGTTTTCTTAAACATGTAATTTTTTAAATATGAATATAAATTAATATTTTCACCTTTAAGGAAATCAAAAATAATAAAATGTCCACATAAAACACCTAAATCCCATGTTACAATCAGGTAGGGTCTTAGCTAAGTGTGAGTAGGGTATAGGTTTGACTTCCTAGAGAGGGAAGGAAGGTATAAAACCTAGTAATATTGTATACTAGAATAAATTTAAGACTATAATATTAAAAAACATTCAAAAAACATTCCAAGACCTTTTATTTTGAGCAAATATGACACAATCCATACAAGCAAGCCAATAAAACCCTTGGTTCAAGAGATAAATGGAGTGTTTCACTAGCAAACAAGGTTTTAGATGGATTATAAAGATCCATTAGCTTTAAATGATAATGGGTAGAATTTAAAACCAAATAATAATTATGAAGGAGATCTGGAAGTAGCATTCATAAGGAGGTTTAGGCAAACACATGCAAAAAATAAGGTTTTAACCCCTTTTTAAAAGAAATGGAGATTGTTAGACCCCCTAAACATGGAATTTGACCAAAAAAACCTTGGTAAATTTGGTAATTAGGACATTTTTATCTCAAAAAATATTCAATTTTCTCATTAAAATAGGTAAATATACCTCTATTTCATCTCATAGGTAGGTTGCTTCCTTCATGCACAAGAATGGCATTTTTTGGGAAAAGTGTTAGATAGTGAACCAAATGTCAATATAATCAATTGGTAAGGTTGGTATATTTGGTGGAAACATAATATAACATAATAAACCATAATATAAGGTTGGAATTCCAATAATATGGTCTGGACAAGAAGGTCTGTAGGGAGACCTAGTAAGAAAGCATGCAAACCCAACCCCAAATGAGATATCATTCCAATTTATAGCCTTATATAAGCACTATAGTTTTTTTTATGATTACTACGGGGGTAGATATAATTTTTTAATTAGATATTAATGCATTTAATTTGAAAATTATCATCTTTTGGTTCATAAAGTGCAAACAGGCATGTTGTTAAGGCATAGGTCTTGTCCTAGAATAGGGGTCATCTATATTTTGGGCTCTTGGTAAGATATAAAAATTATTGGAACATGTTTATAGGTCATATAAAAAGGTTATTAATCTTTTTTTTTAAAATAAACCCCATAGTAATCCATCTATAACCCTAGACATATTAAAACCCTCACAAGAAGCCTGAAAGCATTTTGAAGGTCAACTTCCATCACTTATATCTTTCTTGAATGTTTTCATGGGACATTGAGCCATTTAGATAAGTTATAAGAGGTAAATTAAGATCCCTATATGTAATTTATAAGGATTTTCAATGTCATACTTTTATGAAGAAAGGTTAAGAGTCCAAACCACTCAAAACCCTTGCAAAACCCTTATAGAGACCCGATTGGAGAGATGAAGAATTTTGAGCATCCAAATGTGAGGTAATGGTAATGAAATAAATTTTATGATGTATGTTACTCTCTATGTATTCCATAAATGTGAGAGATATGTACAAATGTTTAGGAAAATCATGCAAAATAGGGTTTTCTTCACCATTTTTTGTATTTTTTAGGATATATGAGGTTTCAGAGGATGAAATAAAGTTTGGTGGAAATTTATATACTTATAATATCTCTAGATCTTAATTTTAACCTATGAATAAACTTTTAAGTGTTAAAACAAAGGCCTCACTTTCAACTAGTCAAGGTTGGCATCATGTATACAAGGGTAAAAAGTGTGAAAACCTCCATTAGATGTCATTTTAAGGTGGAATTGAAGAATATAGAGTCATAAATAAGATTTTAAAGTTTAATTAATCCATTCCCATGTATTTTTATGTGTAATTTAAGAGTTTTCAAGGATAAGTGTTAAAGGTGATTGAAAACAGGGAGTTTCAAGACTACTGACAGTGATTCTTATTCTCCAAGAGTTTCTAAATGATTAGGGTCAGAAAAAATACATGGGATTGCATGTTTGAAGGCCTTCCCTCTCATCCTAATCACTAGACCTATCCCTATTTACAATAATGGAATTTAAATAGAGGCAAATTATGGAGGCAATTTCTTATGTCAATCTTAGAGATTTTGTGCCACTTTTCACCATTCTTATGATTTGTTTTGGATAAGTAGACCTCCTAACATGACATTGATTCACTCACCCCTCTTTAAAATTAAAATTTAACTAATTTTATCAAGGTGAAACATGTCTAAGTGACCCTTATACTTCCTTTACTTGTTCCTCCTCTCAAAAGCTATAAATATGCATTCTCTTAGCTCTTTTAACTAGCCTCCATTGGTTGACATGGAAACTCTAGAAAAATTTATACTTAAAGGACTCTTGAAGAAATTAACAAGTGATTTTTCCACTCACATTCTATTACATAGAGTTTATTTTAAATCTTATATATTTGCATAGTGAAAGGTCTTCTTTCTAGCATGTCAATCTTGGTTGTCTACCAATTTATAGAAAGGATATTATTACAGTCTTTATTAGTAATATTTTCTAAGTGTATAGGTATTTTTAGAAGTGGTTCATGATTTTATCCTTTTTTAGAATCGCCCATTACCCTCCTAAACATCAAATACTTTCTTGAATCTAACTTATGAAACATTGATGTGATAATACCTCTTATGTTGTGAGTTTTGTGTGAGATATCTTTGTTCTCTTTAAGTGGTGTAGTTTCAGTAAAGTGGGAGGCTATATACATTTTTTTGCATCACCTTTTTTAGTTTTATTAGTTATTTTCCTAATCCCTTTTCATCTACAATCTGATAGGTATAGAAGAGATTTAAAGAGTGCATCAAGGGAACTAGCCCTTTCTAGAGATTCATCTCTCAATATTGTCACCCATAGTAAGAGGGATGTATTCATGGTGCCACTTAGATGATGATATTTAGGCATCTCCCTAGGGATTAAAATCCAAGTGTCAATAGGTAAATATGCATTATATGGATCATGAGGACCAAATTGGGGCTACTGATAAGGAGCTAGATAATAAAGATATTCACCATAGTTATTCATATTAACCTCACATGTCAAATGAGATGCAAGAACTGATTAAAATTTTCAATGAGACATACATGTTCTAATCATAACTAGAATATTTGATTTGGAGTTGACATTAGTGATAATTTATTGCTTCCAAAATTTGATCAGAGGAAAGACACACCAAGATCTTACCACTCTTTTGGACCTTAGTCCCACTAGGCATGCAAAAACTATTGGTGTTCTAGATTTGCACCCTAGATAAAAAGGGGATTGTTTAGGTCATCTTACTCAAATTTAGTCCAACATGGGACTCATCCTATACCATGGGTATCCTAATAATGTATTAGACCTTCATAGAATGTTAGATTCCTTTTTTATCTATCACCTATACTAAACCTAAACTAACACTTACTTGGAAAAAGAAGACAAATTTTAACAATAACTTATGAAAGAATGTAAAAAGATGTGATGCACCAATGAATCAATCAATCAAACTCATATAATACACACTGTAAGATGTATTCAAAACTGCAAAAAATCACTCACATCAATGTTTCACAAAAAATCATGAACTGGCTATTATTCTATTATGGGAGGGCAATTATGCACTTCCAAAACTAAGAAATAAACCATATATTTCACTTAGAATGACCTGTGAGTATTTCCAAAGTAGTTCATGAAGGTGAGAAAATTTAGACAAAGGCAAGGAAAGCATACACTCACTTAACCAATCAATAAACTCATAATACACACTTCAATTCAGTTTCAAAATGGAAGAATTCAATTTTTTATTGCATGAAGTAGGTGTTACATTACAAATATTAGTAAAGTTTAGTCATACCAAAAGAGAGGGATCTATTTCAATGCTTATAAGTTGGTATTTATAGAAAATGGAAAGAGAGAGAGAGATAATTGTGCATTGAAATAGCCCCAAACATTTTTTATGGATTAACACTAATTTGAGGACACTGAATCATGATCTTATCAAGAAATAAGGTTCTCATAAAATAATTGAATCCTCCATTGATCTTTATCCAACCACTAGGTCACCTTCTTGGGACTCTACACCATATTTTAATTGATCTTCTTATGAGGATGAAATCTTTATACCTTAGAACTGACAGAGCCATAATTATTCTACTTTAGATGGCTATAAATATCTATTTTGTCTTGGAAATGACCATGTTCAAGGATAAGAAGCTTCCCCATAATCACATATCTACCCCTAGGAAAATATCTAATCAAGTTATCATTATAGATTAAAAAACTAATCATATTTATTGGTTTTTCTATAGCTATCATGTTGATGAAATAGATCTCACCAATTGTTTGATCTTGTTTTGACAATGGTTACTAACCCTTGATCAATATTAGGTTTTAAAATACCTATTATGTCTTTATTGAGCTTCATTGGTGGGGATTTGATCCTAAAATATTCACCCTAGTTTGATCATGGACTCTATTCAAACTCAACCCCTATATTTTTACCTCACTTCAGTGAAATAATGCCCCATCAACTTCTATTAAAAATGTATTGGGCTTTCCCTTTATTCATTGGTTGTCATAATATAACTTAGTTAATTGACCCATTAAATCCTTTCATGCAATTTATCTTAATTTGTATGATCAAACATGGTTCATTGATCCTCTGACAGTCTAATGCACTTGTGCCACTTGTCACTTACATATTTTATTTCTAGATCTACTAACTTCTTTGACTTATAACCACCATTGATCTAAATTTTTGATTAAATGCATGCCATTGATTTTCTTAGATCCATTATCCTATCAGTTTCCACTTATCATTGGATCTTTTATCTATTGAATGTTTCTTGTCGATATTGGACCAATTTGAATACAAATGGATATTTTCCATAGCTTGAAATTTGATGTTTGCATGCCCATCAATGACATTTGTGTGCTCTTCATTACACATTTGAAAACCAATAGTCATTTTCTATGCTTAAATTTTATACTCATGTAAACATCCTTACCCTGTTGGATCAATTTCCTTGAAATAAATAATTATGTCAAAGCTTTTACATCAAGCATTTGTTTTGAAAATATTTTCGTAGGATTTTTATTTTGGCTACTTTCCATAAAATAAAATAGGTCTTCAAGACTTTTATATTGGTACTATAGACAACTGTTAGGTTATGGAGCTAAAAGCTTCAACGGTTGCAGACATGGAGGAGGTTGTTGAGTTCCAGGGATACCAACATCGGTAGTGGGACCGACGTCGGTCATCTACAGTGCAAAAGGGAAACTAACATCAGCAAGATTTGGCCAACATCGGTCACCTCTAGGTAGATAGGGATCGACGTCGATCACCTGTGGCAGTTCTAGAACTATTTGTTACATGGACAGTTAGTTCATTGAACTAAGTGTTTGCATGTTAAGGGCTAATTATAGTCTTGATCTGCGTGTCTAATTATTGTAAATTAAGAGTCTAAGTTATTGTTTAAGTCTAGGATCTATTTATAGACCCATTGGCATGTATTGTAATTAGAGTGCAAATAGAGGAAGGCAAGGAAGATCCTTCCAAGTGTAAGATCATTTGAGTTTTAGGTTGTTGCAAGCTCATGGGAGAAGATCTACATGGTAAGTAAGATCACTTTGAGATCTACTTGAAGTACTTTGAGTACTTGTGTACTGGCAGGGTTATTACTGACTGGTTGAAGAGGTGAACACCAATTTTGTGTGTGAGTTATGTGTTGGGACCATTTTTGGTAGGAGAGTGAACTCTTGAAGAAAATTAATGTGTACACTTGAGGTGTGGGAAGCTTCTAAGAGGTGTGGAGAAGAAGTGGCATCTTCTTTATTTTATTTTCTTTCTGGATGAGTATTAATACAAGATTGTGTGTTGTCTCTCATATTTTGTGCTATTTGTGAATTCTAGTTACTTGTTCATTCTAGTATAATTCTGTGTTTAGTTGTTAATACAAGGTAATCATATATACTCTTATTGGTGGAGTAGGATCCTGACAACAACAAAAATCTTCACACTAAAATTTCAAATTTTAAAAATCACATGGACCATCTTAGGACCCCCTTGGCCACACCCATTAGCACCTTGACCATAAGCCAAACCTAGCCAAGCCTAACCTAAGTCAGTTTGACCTAATGAATTAACCCACTTTTTAACTCAACTTGACCTCAACCCTTGATCATTGATGGTCACCCTAACTATCTACAATCACCCTAACCATCAATGGTCACCTTGACCATCAATGATTAAGGTCCACCATCTAAACCAGCTCAACTAAACCGTCACTCTGACTTACTTTTCTATAATTAGAATGTCTAATTCATGTGCAAGCCCATGCATGTCAAAGTTAAAATTAGAAAATTTTTACCCCTTGTCAATGTTTTGTTACACCTCTCCTTCCTTGCCTATGAGAAGAGAGGATTAAGAGGTGAAAAGGATGGATGCATGACTTTAAGAGATTTTGCATCTAGATTTTCTTTGTAGGTCACTTCTTTTAGCAATCTAGTGATCCAGCCATCATGTCAGAGCTGACTTACTATCACCCCTCAATTAATAGCCAAGCAATATTACTCTATTAGAATTATTCCAAACTCCATCAATGAGCCAACCACCTCAACCATTCATTTGATCTATCTTTGGTAAGATAAGTATTTATTTTTAATTTATCAATTACTTTTTTATCATTTCATAATCAACCTAGTACAAACCAATATCCCAAAATTACCTTTTGTGATTTCATTAATCTAACCTTTTATTATCTAATCCCAATACATAGTAATTGTTGATGATCATCTTGACCATTGATAGTCTGACCAACCATGGACATTTATCTCAACTATCGATGGTCACCTCAACCACTGACAATCACACCAACCATCAACGGTCACTATGGTAGAAAATAATAGAAATATCTTTTCATCCACTTACCCTTAACCAAATCCAACTTTCTTTTTATCTATCTATTCACAAACCCCTAACCTATTTTTTGAAGCACACCCCCAACCTATTTAGCATTAGTATTACCCCGCTTATTACTACATTAGCCATTTTAGTCTATTTTCTTTATCAAGCATTTCTTGTATTCAATTTTAGTACCTTTTAATTATTGATGAAAGTACTTTATCTTATATTTTCTAAACTTAATTATTTAAAAGCGTGGATTAATAGCCTCCAAAGAAGTTCATGTTTCTTGGATCTAACTTACTAAGCAATTTATCCAACTATCTATCTAATCAAACCATTTCTTTTAGTGCTATCTTATTTGTAGGTCATTCCTTAAAATCAAAAGAGGATCTCTCTAAAATCATTTGATCAATGCATGCATAAACAAATAGTTTTTTCAACCATACCCATATCTCTTTTCTTTCTTCTTCTTTTCTCAAAAAATAAGCTATAAACTATTAAAACATTTTGGCACACCCAACGAGACCCTTGAGTCTTTTCTTGGGTTAATAGTTGTATATAGGTGCTTTATTCTTATTTCTCTACTCATACAATGAAATAAAAATTTCATTTTGGGCTTAAAATTAACTACATACATTAGTTTCTTGCAAGTTTAGCTCACATAGTTTAAATCAAATCAAAGTAATCAATTGTAGTTTCACTCTTGTCACACACACAAGACCAAACCACTTACATCTCAACAAGAATTAAACATTGACATAAGGCCTGACTGAGATTTCATTACCTGGTGATCACATTTCTTGGCTATCCTACTTGGATTTCATCACCAAGGGGAGAACCAACTCAGCTCTTTGGTTGAGTATAATATCTGGCTATCAATATATCTTGGATAAGCACTTGACACCCTTATTGTTCTAGTGTGTGAAGTGAGGGATAGACCCTAATATCAAGCCATGTATTGATTCAAATATAGATCCATTTGAGATCCTAAACATAACCTAAAACCAACCATAGACTTATTTTCTATTACCTGCTCTATAAAAAAAATTTAGTCACACAATTTATTAAAAGGTTAAGGTATAAGCCAAAAGAGAGACTAAAAATAACTTTAGGACTTAATGTACTTTTTAGTGTGTGTTTTATTTCCTTGCTCATTTCTTGTCTTCTCTCTATGTGAGTGTGAGATTTTTTTTGTATTCTCTCTCCCTTATCTTTCATGGTTCTAAGTCACCAACAGTGAAAGAATCTAGAAGAATAGAACCCTTCACCAAACCAATAAACCTCTTCATCCATGGAGTACATATCTAAACTAGAAGACTCTCCTCACCCCTTAGGAAGTCCTTCTTTCCCTTAGGTAGTTACCTAAGGAGATACATACTTTTCCACCTTATTATATAATAATATGGTGGCCATTCAGCATTATCTCAACACCATGCCTCACCATACCCCTGATTTAGTTCTACCTATGGACCCACCTTATGGCATGCCTTCCCAGCTTATGGGGAATACTTATATTGCCATAGTCACCACCCAACCATTGACTACTCAAGAATATTTATTCACTAATAATCCCTTTGATATTACCATGGAAAACCAACCTGCCCAACTAACCAACACCCTTATGCCTTCCACCCCCACCAACAACTCCTCTACCTTAGGATCAATCCAACCATTAACTACCTATACTCCCCTCACCATGGGAGCAACTACTACTAGCATTACCAAACTTCCTTCAGCTACCCCCAATCCATTATTCACTACTCCACTTCAAAATCTTGTGGTGTTTATACCTTCTACCTTACCATTGATCTGCACAAAGGTCACCACCTTTCCTTTAGTTACAAACCCAACTGCAGCCCCCACCCAACCTACCTTAACCTCTCAACAAGTACCCATCACACCCAACCTGGGTCACATCCCTAACCTAAAAGGGCATGTACCTCTACCCACTACCCAACCACCTATATCCACCTACCCCTACATAGTATCTACCCAACCACCTCTATCCACATATAAATATGTGGTAGCTCCTCAATCTCCTACCAGTTATCAATGTCTCCCAACCACCATAATAGTATGCACCTCAAAAAATTTCATACACACAACCTTAAATAGATCTAATGAAAATTTTCATGGATAAAATGACTACCTTAGAGTCATCCATCTCTAGTGCTCATAACATCCTATCATATGACCAAATCTATAACAAACCCATTCACCCATCTATCCCTATCAGACCATATCTTCCTTAGTGGGAACTTCCCAAGTTTTCTAAATTTCAAAGTAAGGAGGATCCCTAATAACACCTTAGGTCATTCAAGCATGCATGTTATTTAATTACCTATGATGATGCTCTCCTTTATACCTTCCCCATGTCCTTTTCTGGTCTAGAATTAGACTGGTATAGTGTCATAACCAAACACTCTCTCTTCTCCTTCACCCAGCTAGCCCAATCTTTCTTGGATCACTTTTCAATAAACATCTCCAAGAAATTTTTCATCACTAACCTTTACTCTATCTGGTAATTTGATTATGAATCCATTGCTAATTTTTGTATCCCATTGGAGGAGCCTAATCAATAAAATTTCATTCTCCTTACCCCAACCTGAACTGACAAAAAAAATTGATCAAGCATGTCCCAAGTACATATTTTCTACATTGTGTGTCTATAATTTTAGAACCTTTGACAAATATTTTACCATGGCATGTAAGCTATAAAATAGAGCCATCAATGAAGGAAATTTACACTTGAAAAATAAAAACTCTACTTATAAAACCAATGAGGCCTCTTGCTCTAAACTAAGAAACCAAACCAATGCCAATGCCAAAAGGAAGGAAACTATGAATTTAGTTGTCCTAAAGACAGCTCCTCCACCATTTTTCAATCAACTAAACTCCTCTAACTCATCAAAATAAAACATGAGAAAATAAAACTAAAACAATTAGAAGCAATTTACTCTACTTGGGGAATCTTATGCTTCAGTCCTAGAGAAGTTGTTGAAATCCAATTTCATACAGGGTCTTCCTATCAAACCCCCTCAATAATTTGATTCTTCTCATCCTACACCTAACTGGTAAAATGATAATGACCTATGTGCTTTTCATCAAGTAGTTGGTCATGACATTATTAGGTTTAATACCTTCAAAAACATTATCCAAACCCTCATTGACAAGGGCGAGCTTGTATTAGACAACCCAAACACACCTTCAAACCAAGCCCTTGACATTTTTAGACAACGTTTTCCCAATCATGCACCTACCAAACATGAGAGCAACAAATTAAAGTGTTCTCATGATACCCATACCATCAATATGGTTCTTGACATGCTCAATGTTAAAGAACCTACCACCCAATCTACCTATTCTTCACCCTCTCCACTTATTGAGGTAGTAGAGTTACCTTCTCTTCCTTTAGATACCCAAACAAAGGAAGTAAGATTTTACTTTCCTCCACTTATTGAGGTATTGGAGTCATCAACCCCTCCTTTAACTGACGTTCTTGAGCAAGCAACCATCACCACTTTACCTTCTCCCTCAACTACCAAATAATTCACTTCCCATTTAGAGACCATTCACAAGGAAGAAACCACCACATCTGCACCTCCCATACAGGAACCACACATATAAACCTTGCATCATTTGATTGAGGAAAAGGATTAGGTCACCATTCCCCTTTCTCAACCTATGGGTTTATCTTTTGAAAGAACTACCCAGGGAATAAGACTAGTCTATAAACCATTCTCTAAACTAGTTTAGAGATTAGATTTTGTCTCCAAACCTGACACAAGAATTAGGGCTCCCTTACATCACCAATAATTAGGGATCCCTTACATCACCAAATAGGAACCTCTAACCACCTCTTTGATGGACCAACCCACCACTTTTATTATCCAACCCACTATCATATCAACCCAACCAATCAACACCTCTACCAACTTAACCATCTCTCAACCATCTAATGCAACCAAATCCTAAAAAACTAAATCATCCTCTATAACTTCAACCAAACCAAAAAAAACCCTTGGAATATTCCCTATGCAGAGCCTTAATCATCCATCCTTGAAAGTAGAGATAACCTCACCAGACCCATGAACTAAGTACTAAACCAAATCAACTAAGGAGGTAAAAATAGCAAAAGACAAAAATTCAAGGGTTATGCCCCCTTTAACCTTGCCCTATATATTTGGGCCTCACCCTTATACTTTGAATAAGAATCTAATTATTTCAACCAAAACCTAACCACCATTTTTGGTTACCCCATCACTCTTACTTTATGACATGCCCGTCTTCACCTAGACATCAATAACCAAACTACCTACCCTGAAACCTCCTACCTCTAACTTATCAACTCCCACCTTACAAAAACTAAAACCATCAACTAAGAACACTACCCTACCCAAAAATTCTATCACCAAGCCTATTTCTAAAAACACTTTCATCTTACCAACCAAATCTAAAACCTCTAAATGCTCACCACCTTTAGCTAAGTCTTACTCAATTATATTCTAAGTGTTACTAGAAGTTTCTTTCTTGACCCTACCCATAGTAGACCATCTAATCCTATAGGTTCAAAACCCATCTAGTATAATGACCACCAAGTATTCCCCTATAATAGGAAACTCAAGCATGACATGGATAATTATAAAGCTCTCCAAACATAATCCATTAGCTCTATGATAAGGATGATCTATTAATAGATGAACCTCCCACGAGCCTACTACCAATCTATAAAACTACTACTACTACCCAATTCCTACTTAATCCCCCACTCTCACCTTATATTGACAAAGAACCAAACCAATCTCCTACCCCAACTCTTCCCTCTATCCATACTATTTATGTGGTCACAATAACACAACAAAAGGATAATAGGAAGGCTAAGGTTTCCATCCCATGGACATACCCATCTTCCACCTCCCCACCAAGTCAAAGTTAGAAACCTCCACCTTCATCCAAACCCAAGGTATCTATCTTGGGTACCTCTCAATCCAACCCCTCTGAATCAATTAGAAGGGTAGTGTTTAAACAACTCTAACAAACCCTAACAAAGATGAGCCTATATGAGTTGATTTCTACCTCACCTCATCATTACCAACCATTGATAGAGGCATTTCAATCAATAGATGTCCAACCCAAAGACCCTCAACCTTTGGCATCCTTTATTGGTGCTCTATAAATGTCTAACCTTATCACCTTTAAGGATTCAAAAATACCTTCTATCCACCCTAATGCCCAAATCCCCCTCTTTTCATCACTACCTACATCAACTAGACCCACATTAAATGGGTTATGATTGATAGGGGATCTAACATTAATATCATCCCCTCTCATACCTATTATCAACTCAATATACCAAACAATGTCATGTCTGAAACCTTGGTCATCTTCTGATCCTTTAATGACACCATAGCCACTACTTTGGGAATTATTTTCCATATCCATTTAGGGCCTTTCACACTCCTCAAACTCTTCTATGTAGTAGAAGGTGAATTCTAATATAATGTTATTCTTATACAACCTTAGATCTACTCCATGGTTTTTGTACCCTCTACCCTTCATTTTTGCATCAAATTTGAGCATGAAGGTCAGGTTATCACCCTATAAGTTGACCCAAGTCCCTTTTCATCATGCAACATGACTTATCAACCCAAAAACATCCTCCTACCTCCATCTAACATACCCTCATCAACTAAATACAAACATTAAATGATGAAAGAGGAATACATTTCATCTTCTTCGAATGAGGCATCTACTAGCTCATCGATCTGCTCAAATCAAATCCCTACCATAAACCCTTTAGAATCCACATTCTAACATCTTTCACTAGGAAAATATTGTCTCTTAACCCTTGATGATTTCCCTATTCCCCATGAGTACAGACAACTTAGAAACCAACCTAGGTATGACCCCAATATCAAGGCCATTATTCCTTTTAGACCTTCAAACTATCAAACCCATTTCATCTATGGGGGACTT
This sequence comes from Torreya grandis, assembly GCA_037957365.1. Classification (NCBI taxonomy): domain Eukaryota; kingdom Viridiplantae; phylum Streptophyta; class Pinopsida; order Cupressales; family Taxaceae; genus Torreya; species Torreya grandis. The sequence continues at coordinate 514,342 of JARHVA010007190.1, forward strand.
GATAAACCACTTGACACTTTTGCCACCTTCTTTTCACTTTGACCATTCACCTCTAGCTTATCCTATATGGATAACCTAGATGTTGCCAAGACATACCTCTACAGGTGTGATTGGAAAGGATTTAGTCATGGATGATATGAGAATGGCCCACATGAGTTGATTTTAATTGAGACCATAAATCCTCATGAGAAACATGGCCTCAGCTTCATCCCACCCATGAAGAAAACTAAACCACCTACCACCACCATTATTGAGGAAGACTCCCTTCCTCACCAACTTCACCTCCACCTGAGTGTGAAGATGATGACATCATCCCACCTAACATTTTTTTCATCAACATGATTAGCCTTAGACCTATAACTTATCAAAATAAAGGGGTAACCATAACCATCCCTTTGATCCATCTTGAGATGATAGGAGATGAATCTTGTACCATTAATACCATTTAGTGATAAGATGATGATTCCATTCTAACCTATCTTGGTGACCTAGATTCTTCCATCCAAAAATCTCTTCCTCTTAAGACTTTGACCATATTGAATGAATCCACCATGGATATAAACTTGGGCACATTAGATAACCTGTGCATTATAAAAATTGGTTAATTACTAAATTCTGAAGAACTTTGAGACTTCCTTTCTTTCCTCTAAAGCCATAGTATAGCATTTTATTGGTCTTATAGTGACATGCCAAGAATTGACCCTTCTATAGCCACCCACGACATAGTCACCAACCATAATGCCAAACCCATCAATAAAAAAAATTGACAAATGCACCCTCACATGGACCTTTTCATCAAAGAAGAGCTTCAGTATCTCCTATCTATCAATTTCATTCAACCCATTGACTATCCCTAATGGATCTCAAACATCATACCTATCACCAAATCCATAAGGGGAATACACATTTGTGTGGATTTTCATGACATCAACCTTTATTTCCCCAAAGATGACTTCCCTCTACCAAACATTGACCAGGTAGTTAATCTCACAGCCAGCCATGAGATGTTATCTCTCATGGATGGATTCTTGGGTTACAATCAGATCATAATTACCCTTGAAGATTAGCACAAAACAACCTTTATCACCCCATGGAAAACCTTCTACTATAGGTTCATGACTTTTGAATTAAATAATTCTATTGCAACCTAAAAACATGCCATCACTTACATCTTCCATGACTTTATCCATAAAATTTTCAAGGACTATGTGGATGACCTCCTTGGGAAATCCAAATATCATAAGGATCATTTATCTATTTTCAAAATTATCTTTGAAAGACTCATCTATTACCATGTCTACCTTAACCCTAAGAAGTGTATTTTTGGGGTCTTGTTAGGAAAAATCCTTGGCTTTATTCTCTCCCTTCAAGGAATTAGAGTCAATCCTACTAAAATCAAAGCTATCATTGATATTCTTCCTCCAATCAACCTCAATCAACTCCATGGTATGTACAGGAAGCTCCAATCCATTTTTTGCTTTATCTCCCAGCTCTCAAACTAATGCCATCCCTTCCATCACCTTATGAATAAGGATGTATCTTTTAAGTGGAATAGTGACTGTCAAAACACCTTTGATTCACTTAAAGAGTACCTTTTTTCTCAACCTATCCTCACCCCTCCTAAGGATGACCAAATTTTATACATTTATATATCCACCACCAACTAACCCCTAGGATCAATGCTTACTCATCGATATGAACAACACAAAGAGCAAGCAGACTACTACATTAGTTGTGCGCTTATAGAGTATGAGACTTAGTATACCCATATAGAGAAACTTTGTTTAGATTTAGTCTTTATGGCCACAAAACTTTACCACTACCTTCTTAACCATAAGACCTATGTCATAAAAAATACCAACCCAATCAAGTATATGCACTCCAAGACATACCAAAACCAATGTATGACCAAGTGGATCATGATTTTAGTTGAGTTTTACCTTGATTTTATTTAACAAAAGTAAATTAAAGGTCAAGTCATTGCCAACTAATTGACTGAAGCACCTTTAACATACCACCAACCACCTCCTCTTGAGTTTCTAAATGAGTCCATCATGACCCTCTCTCAAGAAAAATTCACATATCAAGTGACCATGTTATTTGATGGATCAAAGTGTCAACATGGCAGGGGAGCCAACATTATCCTTATTCCCCTTCATAATGAACCTCTTCATTTATCCTTCAAGCTAGATTTTGAATGTGCCAATAATATGGTTGAGTACTAATCCCTAGTTATAGGCCTTCATACCATGTTATCCTTGGGATTTAAAATAATCAACATCTTTAGCAACTCTTAACTAGTGGTCAATCAAATCAATGGATATTACTATTGTAAGAATGATGTTTTGTAGTAGTACAAATAACTAGTTGAAAAAAAATTAACATCATTTGAACACTACCATATCCAATCAATCCTATGATTTACCAACAAATTTGTTGACAACATGGCCTCCCTCACCTCTCAAATCCTATCTACACCCTCTGAATCTAATCTATTTATCATTATCCATAGACTTACCAAGCCTTTTTATGTCAAACCAAATTCTCCCACCATCTTTAGTGTGAAGGTGACCCAACCTGACCTTTGGTATCAGTAGACTTTCAACTATCTTAACCTTACCATCATTATTTTTAGTCTTTATAGGAATGATTGAAGATAATTTATCTATATTACCTCACATTATATCATTATGGGGGGAATTATTTACAAATTCAGCTTTGATGGTCTCCTCTTTCATTACCTACGCAATCATGAAACCTCTCATGCTATTAAGTAAATACATGATGGGATATATGGGGGACACTTCAATAGCATCACCATGGATAAATTCATCCTTCACCTTGGCTAATAATTTCCTACCCTTAACCAATACTATTTTGATTATGTGAAAATATGTGTTAAGTGTCAAAACATGCCAATTTACATCATACACCTAGTCATATTCTCTAAGTATCCATGGATTTTTTACCCTTATTATAATGGGGTCTAGACCTTAATGATTAAATTAACCCACATTATTCATAGTGACACCATTATATCATCACCATGATTGAGTATTTTACCAAATGGGTAGAGGTTATTCCTCTTCTCTTGACCAAAGCTAAAAACATTATCGACTTTATCAAACATCACATCATCTGTTATTTTAATGTTCCTTACATAATCATCATCAATAATGGAAAATATTTTAAAAACAAATAATTCCAAGGTCTTTATGATGCATTTGGTATTAATTTAAGTTTCTCATCACCCTATAGGTAGAAGCCTCTAACAAAACTCTTAACAACATGCTCACTAAGATGGTTAATGCCTCTAGCTGGGATTGGCATTTATATATCCCTTTTGCCTTGTGGGCATGTCATACTAACAATAAAACCCATATGGGTGCTACACCTTTTTCCCTTGTGTTTGGAACCAAGGTTATCTTACCTCTCGAGGTATAAATTATTTCTCTTCACATATATTTTTAAGATCTCATTTTTGAAGATGATTATCACTAACACTGTTTACCCTAGCTTGAGTTATTTGATATAAATCATTTAGACACCCTCACCCATATTCATGTATATCAAGATAAAATCAAACATACCTATAATAAAAACCTTAAAGTGTGATAATTCAACATTAGAGACCTCATCCTCAAGGAAAATCAACATCACCAATATGGAGAAAAACAAGCGTGGCAAGTTTGCTTTTAACTGTAATGTAGGGACATCCCATGAGGATCCCAAAAATGATCCATTTGTGTTATAAATTGGTCCATTAGGTGTTTTATATGTTATATAGGTCATCAAAGGTCCATTTATGTATTTTATTTTGTCTAAAGAGGCATAGAAATAAAATATTGATTTTCCCACTAAAACCTCCTTTAGGCAAATTTGAATATTGTCAAGCATGTATAAAGACTTTTATGCATTTTCAAAGGTAACAAGATGTATTAAGTGAGTCTAAGGTTTTTGGAATTGAAATATATTCCCAAATTTCATGATTCGAATATTTTAGTTATATATGTCATATTATGATAAAATCATGACATATTGTAATCTTTTAGCAAAACAACCTCTACATGGGAAAAGGAAAATCAAGATTGAATTATTTGTCCTCTTAGTAGGAGTCTTGGAGTTAATTTTAAGATGATATTTATTTATTCCATTCAAAGGTTGAATAATGGGAGATGGAGAATATTTTTTAACTCTATTTTGAAAATTTTAAAAAAAAAGACAGACCCCATGTGAGGTCATTTTTACTAATGTTGTTAATTGCCTACATTGTAATTGATGAAAAGACTGAAAATTGAGATGTGTCAAATGTGATTGAAGATTAATTCAAGTTGTTTGAATGGAAAGTTCAATAAGATACAAGAAATAATCCCTATTGATGGTGATTATGTAGTAGGTTTTGAAACTATAAGTGGTAAGACTGTGTATTATTTGAAAGATGACCAATTGACATTTAATAAATGATATAAATGATCTTGAATGAGTTTTTAGAAGTGCATTAACAAAAGATGGTTTTCATTGAGATAGTTTGGTAAGTGAAATTTATCATATTCAAAATATTCTTTTATTGTATCATTTTTAGTATTTAAATAATATAGTTAAAATAAGGTTGAGATGTTTTATACATGTTATGATTTATCTGTAGATCATTATTGAATCATGCACATGCAACAAAGGTTGAACTTGGTGAATTCTATTATTATTTTTTAGTCTTGTAATTTGAAAGTGTGGGTAAAACATGAAAAATTATAGTGAAATAAGATGTTAATGCATGAAAATTGAGACGTAAGTGAATCTAATCTACTGCTTAAAGGAGAATATTATAATGGTCTAAAGATGGAATACATATGTGTGAAGGTTGCACCATCCTTTATTATTGTTCATAAATTCTAGGTGCAAATCTAATTTCCTAAATCTATTGATTTCTTGAGTAATTGGTTATTAACATAGAACTATGATATATCATATAGGCACATAGGTCTATATAGATTTATTAGACATAGGAGTTTAGAAGCTATGAAGGGAAATATAATGCTTAGCACCGAACATGAGGAAAGCATACACAAGTAGTAAGTGGAAAATAATGCAATAGAGATATGTGATCATTAGAATAAATTGTATAAATATTATATAGGCATTTTTATATCTTTGGTTTGGTTCATCATCACTTAGAATAGGAAACATTCAAATATGCCCTTATTGAGTCATTACAAAACCCATGTATTTAAACATTTATTGAACAAAGTGTGTTTAATTTCACCCACAAGTGTCTTGAAACTAAATAATAAGTCTTACAATTTAATTTCAATATTCTTGGGTTTACTACATAGAATGAATAGTTTCATAAGAATAAATCTATTCAAAATGCTTTAATATATAACTTATGCATGGGAATTATTTTTCATTGTGACCAGTCTCAAGTTTTATACAGGGAGGCTATAATGTAACATACATCCATGTAGACACATGCTCTAGGGTTGAATGATATTTGAGTTTAGATGCATTATCAGAGATGTTGAGAATAGATTTTATTAAATGGAGAATAAGTAATACAATTACACAAATTTTAATTATCCATTATAGACATATAAACATGAGGGAATGTCTAGAGAGGATTTTTGAACTTCTCAGGTAAGTAGGTTAGTGAATGAGTGGGGTTTTATAATAAGTTTGATAAACCTTATGGAAGTTTATTTTTATCAATATTATGTATAAACATGTACCCTATTCAAAATTTTAACTCATTTGGTTTGAAGGAGCATATGGAGTTATGTAAAGAGAGGATTTGAGAGTTCTAAGGTGTTTGTGAGTTGAAGAGTGAACAGGGAGGATGGAAGAGACTTTGTAAATTAAGACCAAATCATATGAAGGTACAAGATTGCTAGATGAATTTGTAAATCTTTGCATGAGGAATAGAGTCAAGAAACCATTGACAAAGTAATGTTGTTATAAAATAAGGTTTAGAGTGAGTCTTGGTATATTATTTGCATCATTTTGGTATCAAAGCTAGAAAAATATTTTATGGATTATGAACAAGATTAACATTATGTGTTTTGAAGTGAATTATAGAATAGGGAACTAGGTGTAGTGCTTCATAGAAAGATCTAGTAGAGAAGATGATTTGGTTAAGAGTATGGTGGACCAAGTAACATAGTTGATTGTTCCATTAGTGATGAGGATGGAAGATATATAGGATGTTCTCAAGGAAAGAAAACATAAAGTAGAGAGAGAAAGAGATGATGAGTAGTAAGGTCAATTAGTACCTTTACAAAAAAGGATGAATGAGATAGATAATAGAGAGGTGACTCAAGGGAGACCATAAGTGAATGTAGTAGCAGGTCAAAAAGGCATGGGGAAACACCATGCAAGGTAGGTTAGAATATTTATAGATAACAGAATGAGAAGGTAAGAAGGTCCAATGAGGAATGGACCAAGACAAATATTTTAGGGGAAATGTTATAATTTCCATAGAGGAGGACATAGGGTTAAATAATGCCCATTGAGTGTTGATAGTAGTATGCAATAACATAAAGTAAGAGAAGAGAATGAGGAGAGAAGGAATGATAGGAATCAGTCATTACTCATGAGGAAAGTCTTATTATAGTAGAAGTAAGTTAAGGAACCATCCCAAAGGAGAAGTCTATTTAGAAGCAGATGTAAGATAAGAGGTAAAGTGTGTAATCTAGTCATTGATGGAGGTATAACTAATAATATTTTTTATTTGGAGATGGTGCAGAAGTTGGTTTGAAGAGAATGCCACATCCATAACCATACAAAGTTGTATGGGTTTAGAAAGGACACCAAATAATAGTAAGTAAACAAAGTTGGGTTGAGTTTCAGATAGGTGGATATAAATATCAAGTGTTATGTGATGTTTTACCTATAGATGTGTGTCATTTATTTTTAGGGAGACCATGGTAGCTTGATAAGAATGCCATGCATGATGGCCAATATAAAACATACTATTAAGCATCATGAAAAGACATACACTTATCCCATTGAAAGGTGAAGAATATAAGAGAGATGAGAGAATCATGATGATGATGATGATAAGGAAATATTGGATTCAAGCAATGGAGAGTTTGGGTTTAGTTAAAGCACCCAAAGAAGACAAGGTAAGATGTCTTGAATTGGTTGACATGTAGAATTATGAGTCCATAAGAATGGACATGAGTGAGATAGCATAAGAGTGCAAGGTGGTATCAAAAAATTATCAAATGAAAGAAGGTACAACACCCAAGAGAGTGCTTAAGGGAGAATAAATTCAAGGCAAGCATGGCTGCCAAGTCCTTGAAAAAGGAGACAATAGAATAGAGTTTGATATTGTAGTTGAGTTGGAAAGGAAATGGCTTAGTATTAACACCAAGCAAGTGAAGAATAAGCTAGAGATTGAAATGTATGAGAATTCAGCCCATGAGAAATCCATGAAGGCTTCAAATATTATTTCTAATATGTTATTTTTTAATGAATGTGTAGGTAAGGAGTAGGTAGAAAATAACATAGAGATGCACGTACAACTTAAGATGATTATGATAGCCAAATAAATAAAGGTGGATAGTATTGAACAAGATGACTATGTAAGAGTGATAAATCAAGAAGATGAGAGATGGAAAAATAATATGCATCCCTTACATGTGCAGGAGAAAGAGGGTAATAATGATGTTGATATAAATTAGTAAATTAAGAATCTACACAAGAATGAGGTATGCAAAAGACAAGCATAAGTTGTGCATGAAGTGGAATAGGTAGCATGAAGAACATTGATGAAATTAGAGGATTACATACTTGCATTATTTATTTAGGATGGAGTTAAGGAGAAGGAAAATTAGTTTGAAGAGAAGGGAGATTGGTATACGAATGCATGGCAAGAAGAAGAAGGCAGTAGACATGTTTTTCTCAATAATTTTATTTTGGGTGCAGGTATGTTGATTGAGGAGATGAAGTAAAGAAGGCCTAAATGTGGGGCCCAAGAGCATTTTTAACTCTATGAGAGGCAAGTAGAAGTAGAAAAATTCAATGAGGAATTTCAATGCATTCAGGTAGTATCATATACTAAGTGGATTACCAAATACCTAAGGCAAAGATTTTTCCAACTTGGTAGTATCATGTAGGGGCATCCCATGAGGATCCCAAAAATGATCCATTTTTTTTATCAATTGGTCCATTAGGTGTTTTATAAGTTATAAAGGTCATCAAGGGTCCATTTGTGGAGTCTAGTTGATCTAAAGAGGCATAGAAGTAGAACTATTGATTTCCCCACCAAAACCTCCTTTTGGCAAATTTGAATATTATCAATAATGTATAAATACTTTTATGTATTTTCAAATGCGACAAGATGTATTAAGTGAGTATAGAGGTTTTGGGCATTTAAAAAGGTTCCTAAATTTCATGAGGCCAATGTTTTAGTTATATATGTCATATTATGAGAAAATCATGACATATTGTAATCTTTTAGCAAAACAACCTCTATGTGGGAAAAGGAAAATCAAGATTCAGTTATTTGTCCTCTTATTAGGATTCTTGGAGTTTGTTTTGGGATGATAGTTAGTTATTCCATTCAAAGGTTGAATAATGGGAGATGGAGAATATTTTTTAACCCTATTTTGAAAATAATAAAAAAATCAAACACTGTGTGAGGTCATTTTTACTACTGTTGTTAATTTTATGCATTGTAATTGATGAAAAGAATGAAAATTGAGATGTGTCAAATGTGATTGAATATTAATGTACATTGTTTAAAGGGAAAATTTAAGAAGATACAATAAATAATCCCTATTGATGGTGATTATGGAGTAGGTTTTGAGACTAAAAGTGGCAAGATTATGTATTATTTGAAAGATGAATGATTGAAATTTAATAAATGATATAGATGGTCTTGAATGAGTTTTGATAAGTACATTGATATAATATGGTTTTCATCGAGATAGTTTGGTAAGTGAAATTTATCATATTCAAAATATTATTATCTTGTATCATTTATGGTGTTTAAATCATATGGTTAAAATAAGGTTGAGATATTCTATACATGTGAAGATTGATCTACAAGTCATTATTGAATCATGCACATTCAACAGAGGTTGAACTTGGTGAATTTTTTTTTTAGTCTTACAATTTGAAAGTGTGGGTAAAATTTAAGTAGTTGTAGTTAAATATGATGCTAATGCATGCAAACCAAGACTTAAGTGAATCTAATCCACTACTTAAAGGATAATGTTATAATGGTCTAAAAATGGAATACATATGTGTGAAGTCGATGCCATCCTTTGTTATTATTTTCAAATTCCAAGTAAAAATCTAATTTCTTAAATCTATTGATTACTTGATAATTGGTGATTAGCATAAAACTATGATATAACATATAGGTACGTAGGTATATATATAGTTTTTGGACATAGGATTTTATCATCTATGAAGGGAAATATAATGATTGACACTAAATATGAGGAAAGCATACACAGGTTGTAAGTGGAAAATTATGCAATAGAGATATGTGATAATTAGAATAAATTATATAAATATTATGCAAGCATTATTATAGCTTTGGTTTGGTTTTCCATCACTTAGAATAGGAAAGATTCAAATATACCCTTAGCGATTCATTATAAAATACATGTCTTTAAACTATTGACTTAACAAAGTGTGTTGAATTTCACCCATACGTGTCTCAAAATTGAATAAGAAGTCTTGTAGTTTAATTTCAAGATTCTTGGGTCTACTATGTAGAATGAACAGTGTTGTAAGAAGAAATCTATTTAAAATTCTTTAATATATAACTTATGTATGGGATTGTGTTTCATTATGACCAGTCTTGGTTTATATAAATTGAGGCTATAACGTAACATATAGATTCATAGACACATGCTCTGGGATTGAATGATATCCAAGTTTAGAGGAATTAGTATAGGTATTGAGAATAGATTTTATTAAATGGAGAATAATTAAGACAATTTCATAGATTTTAATTATCCATTACAAGCTTATGAATGTGAGGGAATGTTTAGATAAGAGTTTTAAACTTATCAGGTAAGGAGGTTAGTGAATGAGTGGGGTTTTGGAACAAGTTTTATAAACCTTATGGAAGTTATTTGTGATCAAGATTGTGTATAAACATGTACCCTATTCAAAATTTGAATTCAGTTGGTTTAAATGAGCATATGGAGTTGTGTAAAGAGAGGATTTAAGAGTTGTAAGGTGTTTATGAGTTGAAGAGTGAACAATGAGGACATATGATACTTTTTAAATCAAGACCAAAGAATATGAAGGTACAAGATTACCAGATGAATTTGTAAATCTTTACATGAGGAATAAAGTCAAGAAACCATTGAGAAAGTAATGTTATTTTAAAATAAGGTTTAGAGTGAGTCTTGGTATATGCTTTGCATCAAATTAACTTGGACCTTATATCATAACCCACAAGTATGTATTAGGAGCTTATTGATTGTCCTCTCTTGAAGGCAACCCAGAACTTGATCCCCTCAATGCTTCGCATATGTGTCCATTTTGTTAAAAGGGATCAAAATCACCTTTTATCTAACTTAAGCTCATCCCTTGTTTTTGAAACTACTTTCATCTACCCATTTTAGGGGAAACTGATTAAAATTAAATCATGTGATTATCCATCATAATCATGGCCCAATATTGAACAATGGGTACCATGGCTCTACCCATGACATGATTCTCATGGTACTTTTTACCCCTCTTCACTAGGATAAATTCCCATGGTCTTTGTCACCTAAACCTCTTTACACCTCATCAAAATTCTTGTGCTTTTAGTTTTGCCTTCATAAAGGTCAACCTCTAAGCCTATATAGGCAAATCTATGTCAAACTCAATCCAAATCAAAAGAAAATTCATAACCAAAAATAATCATGGGTCATCCCTAGAATTTGCAGACTGCTCCCTTGAAGGAAAACTATAAATAGGCATTAAATAAAGCACACAAACTTAGACCACTCCATTGAAGGATGGTTGAGTAAAGCATTTGTCAATGCAAGCAATTTCTTGGAAGATTTCTACATCGATCATCTTTCTCAACCCTCTAAATAAAAAAAATTAAGCAAAAGACCCATTATCAAGCAAAAGCAAAAATAAAATAATTTTAAAATCCATAATCAGCTCTCATAAGCTATAGTTTTGAAAGTTGAAATTGCTTCTCATGAGTATTTTTCCTATATTGATCAGTATATACTTTTTATGACATAGACTTGTTTATAATGAATCTTTAGTAACCTCTAAAAGAGGTATGCTAGTCTCACAAGAAGGTTCCTTTATTCATCCATCTTCCCTCTATACACTATAAAGCAAGGGATTTCAAGCTCACTTGACATAATGTGATCATGACACTTTTTAACTAACAAATGCTAATCCAAAGCATTCAAAGGGCTTATGTTCCTTATGCCAATCCAACTTTGGTCTTATTTTAGTCCTTTCCAAAGAAGAAACATCATGCCCTCTCTTTATCCAGTCATAACTGGTTGTTATATTCACGAAGGCATTTGTCTCTTGATTATATTCTTTTTCTCACATCTAGTGTTGATTAGTCAACTTACTTTATGTGTTTTACCTTCAACAAGATAACCATAATTATACCATCATATCAACATGTATCATAAGGAAAATCATAATCAGCAACATATCCATCATCATATTACAATCATAGCATCCATGATAAAATAAGTAAATAAACCATTTTTACCACATGTCTAAATATAAATAAGGAAACATATACTCATTAAATTATATCATAAGCATCATCATCATAACAATAAATGTCATAAGCATCATCATCAGCATAAATAAAAAACCATTGCATTCTTAGATAGGTGAGTCTACATTAGTATCCATATCCATAACATAATCATAATCAATATAACATCATGAATAATCAAGCACATGAACATAAACATCAAATCACAAACCATGAATGATAAATAATAAACAAGGATCATATATATAAATCATGAGTCAATAACATCATAATGTATACAACTAGATGCATCATATTGTGACATAAGATTCATGAATTTATATATGATAATATCATTGATATGAGTACACCTATCGATAAAATAAAGGCACAACCAAGTGAGTGTATAACAATGAATATATTCAGTGATACTTTCCCTAAACATATAGGTAATGAAATAATAAATAAATCATAAGTGTATTATGCATATCATTCACATCCTCCATTATCTTATTATCATCCTCATACATAGGCACAACATTATTTGAATGGCATCATTAGTATATATAATGTTTCAATGACATCTATACCACTTATCACATTAAAAAATCATGAGATTATCGATGATGATTTTTATTTGCACTCTTTTTTCATTTGATCTTACATTGATCATAAACCTATACATATTTTCATGGTTTATAATGGTTTAAATGTGAATATGTGTTCCATCACACTTATCCCCCATATTGGATATACATATAAAGATATAATTCTAGAAAAAATAGTAATAAATGGATTCACTAGCCATGTTCAAAGCTCTATTGGTGATATTACATTACCACTATAGGTTAGTCTAGCACATGTATACACCAAGTTCATATTAGTAGCTAGTGCAGGAGTATTTGATTTTTTATTGGGCCATCTATAGATTCATCACCTTCATATAGTTAATTTTATAGTACATTGATGTTTAAAATACATTTTTTCTAATGAGGTTATCACAGTGCATGGCCTTCCATATGAATACCTCCTAAAACCAAAGGTTATTATTACTAAACATAAAATTATAGTTGAACAACATAAAAAATTTCAACCTACTTAGAACATTCAGAAGTAAGTGGTTAATTTTCCAAGGAAACCTATCCTTGAAAATCCACTTAATCATCAATTTTTCAAAAATTATAGAGAGTCAATCTCTAGTCCAAAACATTCTATATTAATATTACAAATCACTAAGAGTCTTTCATAAAGGATACCAACATAGAGTTTTTACACTCCATGATGGAATCTGAAGAGTCCTTGAGTTCATCATGCTAAAAAACATATAAAGGATACTATAGAACATCATCATGATAGTGGTGCTTATGTTTTAGAGTCAAATTAGTTTTTAGATTCCAAGTTGAGATCATTTAATTCATAAAGGAATGATGCTTTCTATTATTGAAAGGTCATCCTCCCTATGTTAGACATAAGACCTATTCATCATGAGGATATCATGAGATTCATTTGTTAGTATGTTTATTTTCAGTTTCATATATTCAAAAATATAAAATTATTATAATATTTCAAAAAAATCTAAAAACAAGAACATATGCATGATATGTATAGTTTTTTACATCATTTGAGGTGTGCTTAAGTATATTTAGTGCTTATCTATATCTAGTTTTACAATAAATATTGTTCAAAAGTGTACTTGAGTGAGTTGAAAAACTTACAAGTTGTCACTTCTAAATGCATTTTCAGGGGGTGATATTGTCTTAGATCCAAAAAATTTACATAGATAGAACTAATATAACCTAGATAGTAATGCATTTCACTCTTATTTAATTCTATCAGACTTGTCCTGGTGAATACAAGCTCTACTTTTCCATATTCAAACCAATCACAAGACTTATATAGCTTGTTTACATTACAAGAAGTTTATTGGGGGCATCCATTCGCACATGTTTTATTTTTATATGACTATCCATATTATTCCTACTTCAGTACATTACATTATGAAATTATTTTCTCACTCATTTTCACATTTTTAGATTACTATATTACCAAAGTTTATAAATACACTAATATTACATAGGCAAGATCAACTTCATTTATTTATGTATTATTTTTTTGTTTGATTTCTTACTTCATGACTTGTGTGTATCAAATTTTTGGGTGTGGACATTTGAACATTTCCTTGATTATATATCTAAGCCTTATTATATATTTATATGTGTGTGAGTGACATTTGAACATATTCCTTGTACATGGCCCCTTTGGCCTTCTTGATTATTTTGTGTGATCTTTGTGTGTATGTCATGACTATGACTCTTGTTTTCTCAATTTCCTTGGTTTTTTATGCCATTATGGATATCATACATCCTCCATGAGTTTCTCTGTATCAATTTTAAATTCTCAATATATGATCACTGTTCACTACATGCCTTATTGTTAACATTTATCTTGTTATGACACTATGTATGGTTGTTTTTACATGCATATTATGTTACTATATTTGTCAATTTATCTATGATGATGACATAATATTTAATATTATCATTACTCCAAATTTTAATATATTATATGAAATCATTATCATAAATTTATTCTCTTTAACTAAGTTATTATGCAGGCTTCACAACTCACCTCAAAAGAGGGGACATACATAATGGCTTGTCTTAGAGACTAAGCTGAAATAACAAACTATATAGATTTTAAAAATTTAAGTTTTGCTCAATAGATCATAGGTCATACCTAGAATATTATCAAAAATTAATTTTATCCAACAACACTCCATTTTGATAAGGTCATGGATTATTCATGTCTAAAATAGTGCACTATTATCCTAGTAGTTATAAAATAATTATTTCCATAATTTCTCAAAATCATGATTAGTTATAGGGTAATTTTTAACATGTATACAAATTTATTTCATACAAATACTCATAGTTGTCTTATATTTTGCTATCATATTTATGGCGTAATTTGTGACATATGTTTCATATTATCACATGACTTTTCTCAATAAATACATTGTCATTACACAATCTCAAAATCAATACATTCATATATCAAATTGGGGGGTATGTGTAAAACACATGACCACATTTCTTGCTTAGTTTTGTGCCAATTTCCTAGAAGGAATGAAAATGCATGTCATTATCTAGGTTGTATACAAAAAAATAATATTATATTTTTTTTATGTTAGTTTTGAACCAATTTTATACCAAACATGAGTCTCATTCCATCTACAATGGTCGATTCACTAGTTTTACACTAGAATGATCTATTGGAATTCATATATGGATTCCAAGTAACTATAATACCTTGGGTATGTAATTATGGATTAAATAACACCTTGTGTTCTTAAGAATACTCTCATTCCAATGAGGATATGGGCATGCACAACCCAATCCAAGTGTTTTGAATGAAGAATAAATCCCCAAGGTTCATACCCTCTATAGTCACTTTTTTTTCACTAGAAAAAACAATGGTTAATGTATCCAAATAGGTGTATTAATTAATTTTTATTTTATATATAATTTTATTGTATTTAATTTCATATTTTTATCCTAATTAAGTAATAATTTATACATATTCCATTTCAGGTTATACATGAAGCATAATTCAACATGTGGCCTACATTAAAGATTGTTATTCATAGGTAAGTTCAAGTAAAACTCTTTTGCTTTTATTATAGTAATTTTTAATTATTTTATTAATATAATAAAATGGGATAAATTTTAGACACATAAATTAACATTTATTTATAAAATAATGTACTTGTGACCATCCTCTTATACACACTTAACTCATGTCAATTCTATAGTCCTTGACCACCATTCCTTAAATTCTATGTGGATGACCTATGCCTTAAAATAGCCTAAGCTCATCCTCGGAATGATCCGCACTTTTCACTTATTTACCTTTTCTCCTTATACAATGAAAATCTTTTAGGATAATCCTACTCATCAATATTATCTGAATCTGTCAGCCACATTCTTCCACCAAATAATAGCTAGTTTCTAAAATTTAAATTCACCCAATGGGTCACCCTACATGTTTTAAAAGTCCCATACAAATTAATTAAAATATTATCATTATAAATTTATATTTTAAAACTAATTTTCACTAGAAGCTCACATCAAGGAAAATAACTAGAACATCTAACTACACATTGAGAAGAAAACACTTATTCTTCCCAAATCATAGTCCACAAGCCCTAGTAGAGCATTATCATAAGCTTTTATAGTAGAATCCTAGGTTATCCTAAGTAATTAAAATACTCATGGATGCCTTGGAAGCTTGTATAGATGCCTTGGAGTGGTTTCCCTCCAAAAGTTTATCATTTGAATTATTCATGTAATTATGTAGTTAAATGGATAATGGTAAACAATTATGAGTTGTCATAGGTGGTTTGCAACATAATGAGGAGTATTAAAGAGTTTATATAGATTATATTCATTTAGGAGGGACAAAATGGATCAAGTGTAACAAAATACTATTAATGAAAGGATGCTTGACTATCTTAAGTTGAGAAGTTGAAAGAAAATCTCCATAAGAAATGACCATTCCAAGCTTGGAGGATACTTAAACAAACTAATTTGGTTCAAAAATATCTTGAATGGGGTGATAAAGATGATGAAAAAACATAAAAGGATCAGGTTATTTTTTATTTTTCACATAGGAGACAAAGATGTAAGAGTGTGAAAGTGTGTGAGACTCTGCCAAGACAGGGTATTGGTCTATAGTCATATTTACTTGTAAATAAAGATGACTTATTGTTAAATGTATTGTATTTAATAATTTTAGTGTTTATATATTATATTATATTCTATTTTATATAATTTTTAAGCTCCTTTTTGTGTTCATACTCCTGGAAATTGGGTATACTCAAAGATTGCAAATTGTAATTGCACACAAAGCTCTTGAATCATGTAGAAAGGTTGAATGAGTTTATATAGACGATTAGAGAATTTTATGGAGGTATTTTAGATAATGATTCAAGTTTATTTGGATATAATATGAGTTAAACTATATTAATATTCATTTATTTCCTCATGGGCTCTTATATGTCTGTGTAAAATCAGAAGTAAAACTCGGTCAGAAAAATGATTATATCTTGAGATTTATCCAAAGATAAAATTTAAAAAAATGAAAGTATATGAGTATTTGTATATTTATTATAAATATTATAATTATAGGTTAATTTATTTCATATTGAGAGATATATCATGAAGACTTAGACTATGTATATTACATAAATTTTGAGTTTTTGTCTAGAATAAGTGAAGAAAAAGATCCATTTCTTGAAATCTGACAATAAAAATATCTTGAAATTTGGTAGATATAAATTTGATAAGGTATATAAAATTTTAAAATTGTTTTAAAGTTAAAAAATCCTTTATATCTTCTAAAATAAAAAATTATGTCACAATAACACATAATTTTTGAGTTTTCTAAGAGAGCGAGTAGAGCGAAAAGCTTATATTTTGCATTACGAAACCAAATGGAGTGAATTAAAGGTTGGATCACATTTTTTTACCTATTATTAACTATATAATATCTTTTTAAGTTTTAAATAAAGGTATTCTAAATTTTAACCTACTATAGCCTCAATTATGCTTAGTAGTCTTGTAGGCATTTTTTGCATTTTTAAGAGATTTCAAGAAAATAAATAATCAAAGATTAGTATTCATGGGTATATGGAATGGGATGTTGTTTTCAACATAATATTAAAGGTATTTAATTTATATTTTAATAATATTCCCTTAAAATTATATGATGTATGATCCATACAAAGCAGATCTTGCTCAAGGAGAGTAAAGATGGCCTAAATCCATCAACCAAGACAAAATAGAAGTTTGTTCATGGAATTAGGGAATATGAGAATTATATAAATGCATAAATAGAAAGGTAATATTGTTTTAAGGGACCAAAGAACCCATATAAGTCATCAAAAACTTAATTAATGCAATTGACATTTCAAAAGAAGTCAGTGAAGCCATTCTAGGCCAATGAAGCACTAGTAAGACAATACAAGAGTTGACACAAAAGAGTAAAGAGGTGTATGATGCCCTACATAATTTTAGTATCAGAGCTATAATCTCTTTGGGAAATGGTGAATTAAATTATTTATTCTAGTGTGAATGATTTTATAGAATGGCTATTTTATTTTGATGATTGTTGAGTACTAATGTTGTAATGAGTTACTAGTTCTTACAGGGGAAAGAGAAGGTAGTCAAAGTTTAAGAAGAAATTAAAATACAATAAGGCTTGAGAGAAGTGATGAGTTCATCTAAATCAACTGGTAGAGCATAGATGATACTCAAAAGGGTGAATCTAAGAATAAGGAGGCTTGGATAGATTATGAAGAGGCCAAGGTGAAAAAGACTTGGATGAGATAAGGGATATGGAGCAAGAAGACTTACTTGAAAGAGTGATGTTAGTGAAGAGAGTGATAGAGGTATTTCCAAAATAAAAGGACCAATTAAAAAATAGAGAGAGGGGGAAATGATAAGGAATCAAAAATAAGAAGAAGACTTCTAAAGATAGGTCAATGAGATAAAGCAGAGGATAGCATTGCTAAGGTTAATGGTAGAGGATATGTCAGATCCATGGAATGGATGGGTAATGAAGAAGATATTGAAATGGAAAATCAAGTTAATAGCCATGAGAGAGAAGAGGATAATAAAGTTGCAAGACAAGCAACACAAGTTGGAGCAAAGAAGAATGAAGAGGCAAGCAGTAGTTCAAGGGGAAATGTGGCCTCTAAATGTTTTGTCTAACATTGTTTTTGATGAGATAAATATAGGTACAGTAGTAACAAAGAAGAAATAATTCAATGAGTCAACCAATGGACTCATGAATGATGATGATGATATAAATAAGGTTGAACATATATCCTTGATACTTGAAGAAGATATCTTGAAAGAGATAGAGTAGCTGGATCAGCATAGTGATGGAGATATGCATGATGAACACATGGACATGGACACATTATTTTTCTATCAAGATGAAGAATAATTACTGATATATATGGTAGCCTTGGATAAAGCCATAAATGGAAACTTGAAGTATGTAGACATAAATGGATAATTTGAAGCCTATAAGGACACTCAAGGTATAGAGTTCAATATTAATTTTGATCAATATGTTGATGTGGTAGGTGAAGAAGATGATCTGTATAAGAATACTATGTAGATGATGGATGCACTAATAGAAGGTAAAGAAGGAGACAATGAGGCACAAAATGAAGTGCTTAAAGTTCAAGCAGAGGTAAGAGAAGTTGTAGCAATAGAATGGGATGAAGAAGCATATGTTGAATTGCTTGAAGAGGTTGAAATGTAGCAGGAAGAGGTATTCAATGTGACACTCATAGCAAATGAGAATGATGTAGCTAAAGATTTGGCTAAGGATGTTCAAAAGAGTGAGTATGAACATTTCAAAAACTTTATTTGTGAAGGTACACTAGTCATAAGTGTGTTAAGAGTTGATGGAATCAAAACATTACAAGTTAAGGATGGATACTTTAGAATCCATGAAGACTATAAAGACATGACAGTTTGGTAGAATGAAAAGGAGTGGAATCAAGAAGCTGATGAAATTTTTATTATATTTAATATTTTTTATATGAGTGAAAGTATAAGGTACAACCAAACAATAAGGAAGGTTTACATCAAGAAGAATGACACAAAAGGTAAGAGTTTCTCAATTGAAGAGCATACTAGAATAATTTAAGTAGCATCATTTCAAAGACAAGTTTCGGATCTAGGAAAACAAGAAGATCAATCAAGATTAAATAAGGATAAGTAAGAAAAATACAAAGGTGGAGAGCCATAAAATAGTGAGAAGATGAAAATAAATAATGGAATGAGAGGTGGAAATCAAGCAAAGGGTATGCAAGAGAGATCAGTGTGAAGACAAATGGACAATATGAGCAGTCCACATAAGGAGAAAGACTGCATTCATTCAAGGAATGATAAAAAAAAATATTTCATATGTTTTTCTTAACAAGTTTGTATTATGTGCAGGAATGTTTAAGAAAATACCAAAGTGTGGTGCAATGGAGCATGTGCATCAGTATGAAGAGATAGTGAAGAACAAGTACACATGAGTAGGAGCTCATAAAAAAATTTAAGCATGGTAATTTGATTCAAGAGAATTATAATAATATTTTATTTGGAATAATATGTTATCCTAATTCATGATAAGCCTCATCGAGGCTTTGGAAGCTTGTGTAGATGTCTTGGAGTGGTTTCCCTCCAAAAGTTTATCATTTGAGTTATTCATGTAACTATGTAGTCAAGTGGATAATGGTAAGCAATTATGAGTTGTCATAGGTGGTTTAAAATGTAATGAGGAGTATTAAAGAGTTTTTTTAGATTATATTTAGTTAGGAGATTCAAAATGGATCAAGTGTAACAAAATACTATTCATGAAAGGATGCTTGACTATCTTAAGTTGGGAAGTTAAAAGAAAATATCCACAAGATATGACCATTCCAAACTTGGAGGATACTTCAACAAACTAAATTGGTTTGAAAATATCTTGGAAGGGCTGATAAATATGATGAACAAGAATAAAAGGATCAGGTTTTCTTTTATTTTTCATATAGGAGACAGAGACGTAAGAGTGTGAAAGTGTGTGAGACTCTGCCAAGATAGGGTATAGGTTTGTAGTCATATTTGCTTGTAAATAAAGATTATTTGTTTTTAAATTTATTATATTTAATAATTTTATTTTTCATCAATTATATTATTTTTTTTTTTGAGATAATTTGTAAGCTCCTTTTTGGGCTCATACTCTTGGAAATGGGGTATACTCAGAGATTGCAAACTGTAACTACACACAGAGCTCTTGCATCACGTAGAAAGGTTGCATGAGTTTATATAGATGATTAGAGAAGTTGAGGGAGGTATTTTATATCATTATTCAAGTGTTATTTGGAGATAATATAAGTTAAATTTTATGAATAGTCATTTATTTCCTCACAGGCTCTTATATGGCTATATAAAATTAGAAGTAAAACTTGGTAAAAAAATGATTATACCTTGAGATTTATTCAAAGATAAAATATGAAAATTTGATATTAAATGAACCTTTATATTAATTATAGGTTCATTTAGTGAATATTGAGATAGATATGATGAAAACTCAGACTGTGTATAGTACAAAAATTCTAAGTTTTTGTCTAGTATAAGTGAAGAAAAAGATCAATATCTTGAAATCCAATAGTGCAAATATATTGAAAATTGGTAGCTAGCAATTTGATAAGGTATATAAAACACTAAAATTGTTTTAAAGTTGAAAAAACATTTAGATATTTTTAAATAAGTGATTGTGTCACAAGAACACATAATTTTTTAGTTTTCTAGGATAGCGAGTAGAGCTAAAAGCTTATATTTTGCATTATGGAACCAAAAGGAGTGAATTAAAGGTTTGATCACATTTTTTTTACATATTATTAAATATCTAAGCTCTTTATAAGTTTTAAATCAAGGTATTCTAAATTTTGACCTACTATAGCCTCAATTATGCTTAGTAGTCTTGTAGGTGTTTTTTGCATTTTTAAGAGATTTCAAGAAAAGAAATAATCAAAGATTGGTATTCAGGGGTATATGGAATGGGATGTTGTTTTAAACATAATATTAGAGGTA
This sequence comes from Torreya grandis, assembly GCA_037957365.1. Classification (NCBI taxonomy): domain Eukaryota; kingdom Viridiplantae; phylum Streptophyta; class Pinopsida; order Cupressales; family Taxaceae; genus Torreya; species Torreya grandis. The sequence continues at coordinate 535,669 of JARHVA010007190.1, forward strand.
TTGAATTGATATTTGAACAATAGTCCCATAAAAGTATATGATGTATGATCCATACAAAGCAGATCTTACTCAAGAAGAGTAAAGATGGCCTAAAGCCATCAACCAAGACAAAATAAAAGTTTATTAGTGGAATTATGGGATTTAAGAATGATATTAATGCATAAATAGAAAGGTACTACTGTTTTAAGGGACCAAAGGATCCATCTAAGTCATCAAAAACTCAATTAATGCAATTTACATTTCAAAATAAGTCAGTGAAGCCATTCTAGGCCAATGAAGCACTAATAAGACAATACAAGAGTTGCCACAAAAGATTAAAGAGGTGTATGATTCCTTGAGATAAGTTAGAATACACCTCCAAGGTTAAAAGTCATTTTTTAAGCACTTAATCACACCAACATATATTATTTCACATGCATTTCATACACACCACCATAGTATGGGATGACTATATGGAGTTAGATCCCTCTTTGGAGTGTTGGTATGTATTTAGCATTCAACACATGGGGTGTTGAGGTCAAGCACAATGTCAACCACTAACCCATTTTTCCAAATTATTATTTTTTTACTTATGACCTATTGGGCTACGGTTCCAAGTGAAAAACAAGGTACATAGTATCTACTATAGTGAATCGAGTAACTTAGATCATAGTTAAAATACCTAAAAGTGAAGGTACACTGATCTAATTTTTCAAAAAAAATAAAAACCACACTAAATATTGGCATGCCATATAGACACTAGTGTAGGCCCACCTTATGTGAATAGTGTAGCCTTGTCCTTAGTCTAAATGAAGCCCTTTTCCTAATTAAAATTATCCTCATATAGTCATACATTTAGTTTCACATTCACACTTACAACCCTATATCTCCAATTTTCCATCTTAGTTATTCTTCTTTGGTGTTTTCAATTTTTAGCATACTTTTACATTGAACAAGTTCAAAATCATTTTTTGTGATATTTTACATGTTACATCTTAGTTACTCTTCTTTGGTATTTTCAATTTTTAGCATACTTTTACATTAAACAAGTTCAAAATCATTTTGTGTGATATATTACATATTTTATTCATTTTTATTTTACACAACAATTTTTTAAATTTATATTAAAAATCTCTTAATCAATAATAAAATAAATGACCCCAAAGAAATAATAGTGTGGGGACTTGGATCCATTAGCCATCCACCAACATGAAATCCATGAGGGTGATCGGGATTCTCATCCTTTCCCCACCCCATGCACACACTCATTATTGTAATGACCTAGTATGTTTACTCCTACACCACTAATATGAACTTGTCAAGTTGACACATCACTTACCTTTTCTTTGGATAAGGCCCTGACCTCATATGCCCTTTTTTGACCCTTGATAGGACCATGCATGTAATCTTATCCTTTAAAAATTATGAGACACATGTTTCTAGGTTTTTATTATACTAATGAATGATTGAACTATATTGATAGTTTCCAAGCCCCTAAATGATATATAATGTCTAGAATAACACACCAAAAACTATATTAATTCATCATCTAAGTAAATTAGTGTAGTACAATGCATCTTTAACATGAACTTCAATGTTTCAGTGAATTATCTAGTGTTTTTTTTATTTCTCTAAATTTATTACAAACACCAATTATATTTATGTGAAGAATAAATGAATTTTATTATATTTCACTTGATTCATATTGAATGTATTATATTGGTGATACATGCCTAAATTTAATTACAATGGTTGTGTATTTTTTAGACAAGTTGACCTAAAATTAGGATGTGATTAGGGCCAAAACCAACCTCTAAAGGTGAAAAATAAAAAATAGAATAACAAGGGATTAATGCCAATAATTCATAAGGGGCCACTCAAAACAATGTTAGGAGCATATAGATGTTCTAGAAAATCTTCAAGAGTGTGTAAATGCTTTAGAAAAAAATGTAAATTATGGGAAGAATTAGAAGATAAAGAAAAGGGGAGTTGGAAGGGTTGAGATAGGGGTTAGGGACCATCAAAAGTTGAAAAATCACACCAATAATAATAATTTTAGGCCATTAATCAATAATTACATAAGTCTTGTATAATTATCAAAATTAATGGCTAAGAAATTCCTATTGGCCATCTATAGGTGTCTACACTTCATAAGTATACTAACCCTACCTATTAAACCCATATAGTACTATATATTTTTTAAGATCATGTTCTCCTAGTTTTTCCCACCTCATATAAACCAATCCATTAATTTTAATTATCTCTTCCTTTCATGCCATATTACCCCAAGTCATATCTAATTATTCAATTCATTTTAGAATTTTTTGTACAACTCAAATTCACATTCATTCAAAAATTAATCCCGCATTAGTTAGTAGGCCTCATTTGTGAAAATATATAAACCTAATAGACATTTATCCTTATGCCAATGGGAATTAATTCACATTGGAAGTGGTTCACTTTTGGTTTTCTCACCTCTAGCCTATTTCTTCATTAAAAAATCTTGTGGTGTATGTAATGCCTTATAAATCGCCCTTGTCTTTTAATTTTAGCAAGGTTGAATTAACCCAAGGACAACCCAATCATGTATTGTTAGGTAGGTGAAGGATTTCATGAGAAATTTTAATTATATTATTGATTTTTTTATAAATCTAATCTTAGCATAACATAAAAGGATGAAGGATAAACATTTTTTTCTAAATACAATGCATAAGAGGAGGGTGAATAAACATTAAATATGGAAATGTTAAAGGTAAAAGTAATTTATTTAATTCTAATTAGGTGACATGATAATTTATTTTAGTACCCATTTTGAATTAGGTGTCATGACCATTTTATATAATGAATGGACACCTTAAAAATCCTAAAGATTCTTAAGGAATTTATCGAGATCATTATATTTCTACACAGAAGGCATAATTTTTCCTATGAAACTATCTAAACACTTATTTTCAAAACATAATAAAAAATATTAGTCATCCAATTATTTTTTTCTTAAATTTATCTAAAATGTTTTTGAATTTTAAATAATCATAAAATTAATTGTAATTTTCCATTAGATGACATCAAACTCAATCAAAGGCTAAAAAAATGACCCTTTTTAATATAACAGATATTTTTGTAAAGAGATGCACATTTAATTATCATCAAACAAATCATCTTAACAAGTGTGTTCTTTTAAATATTGGTAAAGCAAGTTTTTCTAAAGGGACCCAACCCTTTTACAACCATAATCATACTTGACCAACAATGCCATAAAATACATTTAATCTTTCCAAAAATAAGATAACCATGAAATAGTAACTTAACAATAAATAAATAGAAAATCATAAAATGCAACAAGGCAATAAAGAAGACTAAAACAAGTAAAAACACTATGTCTCAAAATATCCAAAGCCTCTAAACATAAACTCCCAACTAACAACCAACAAATCTATCAAGTAACTAACACCAAATACTATGTAATAAAACAAAGGACAACCTAAAAATTTATCCAAAGGCCACAGCCATCCTTCTTCCTTATCAAGAAATAATATTCTCTATTGTCCATTGCATGCCATTACTCATTGACTTCTCTACATCCACTTTCACTAGCTCCACCTAAGATCTACAGCCTTTATTCTTTGAAGTGGATCCCATATTAGTATAAATTTTCTAAAAAAGAGACCTAAGAGAGGAGAAAGCTTCCTCAACTGGATGAGAAGGGATCAGAGAAGGAATAGGGTTTGTATTAACCTTGGTATCCTCCTCCAAATGATCTACATGAAGTTGAGAAAAAGATAGGAGGGAGGAAGATGATATAAATTTTCATGGTTTCACCAAAGCAAATCCTAGTCCAGAGTCCAAACTTATTTCCCCAAATTTCTTGACTGTAAGAAGAATAAATTCCATGAATCCTAGAAGGACACTATATGCACCCAATATTTATGATGTGACACATCCAATATAAATTTTATGATGACATAGTGATCCATTACTTTGTGTTGGAACTCTCTAACTCATTTTCCCTCTTTTTCTTCCTTAATCCTCCCTTTATGCCTTTTGGTCCCATTTGTTTTAACTTATGTAACTCCTATCAGCTTGTTTCAAAAACTTCTCGTGTAAGACAAAACTATTGCTCTATGTGAAAAAATTATCCCCCGTCTTCTACAGAACTACCCCTCTAATTACAAAATTCCATGGTGGTTTTGTAATATAAGTTGTATTTTTGTCTTAAATGGGTGGTTATGTATTAAAATAAGGGTGGTTTTACAAATTAGGGTGGTATTTATGTCAACCAAAGTGGTGATTTTAAAACCACCCCTACATAAAGCGGTGGTTTTGACCCCTTGTATTTGTCTTCCAAAATTAGTTCTTGAGAATCATTATTTGACATGTTTTACATGATTTTTGTCATGTTTCTTATTCACTCCATCCTAATTCTACCTCTAATCAAGCCCATCTCACTCCCTCTTATATTTTTAATCATTTTGAGTTCCTCCCAAGTTCAAATCTCAGATGAACTTAGTTAAAATCCCTCATGCAAATTCATAACTCTTTCTATAAAAATGTCATTTTGGCTTTATTTTACGTCCAAAATTTTCCATTAGAATTTGTTATTTTGAAGCTTTTACAGCCATGGTCTTGATACAATTGTCTGAAGGTCTAGCCTCTATAATTATTATGTTAACTACATCACCACATGTGAAGAAGTGTTAGTGATCTAGTAACTCAGTCTTTGCAAACCAAAACATTGGTCAACCTTATTTAAATTATTCTCCACTTATGGTTTTGTCTATCCTTCCAAAAAAATTCTATAGCATTTAAATCTTCTAATTAGAGGGTTCCCAAATTTCATAGAAGAATAAAAGGAGCTAGCATAATAAGGATTATTTTATCAACATACTATATGAATTATATATGATTTATGCCTTGGTTAGGTTGGATTATCTTATGATTTTAGTATTGATTATTTTTTATATTATATTAGTTTAGTTTTAAGTTCATTATATTAGTTTCATTATTTATAAAAGAGAAAATTTGATAGGGAGATGGGTTTATTTCTTTTCATTATATTTGCTATCAAAAAGAAATAGTATTTAGTTTGATTGTGATTGCATTCAAATTGATTTATTTTATCTCCATTAGAAAAATCATTCCACAAAAAATACATAATTATATCTTAATGATATTTCAAAAACATTTTCATCCAACATAGAATTTTATTTTCAAATCTAAAAACAATTTCTCTTGCATTCAAAATAACCAACTAGACAACCACAAGAGCTTAGATAATCTTAATCACATAAATAGAACTAGCATATATGATTTTGTTTGGTTCATTAAATTATAAGTGTTTTTGTTCCTTTTTAAAAATAGAAAATTATAATTTGTATTCCTTGTCTCTCTTTAGTAAATCATTTGAAAAGCTTATTTGTAGATAAAGAAAGTACAAAAAAAAGGTGTTGTGACATTGTTTTTTTTAGACTAGATTTCCTTTTGCATTGCATGCATATTTAGAGGATATAATTTTAATACTTAATCCACCTCACACAAACAAAATAAAAACTAAAAAAACATCACTAACCGGTTTTTAGCTAGATAAATCTAGAAAAAATCAGCATCTTTTGTAATATTGTAGGTTTATTCCTCTATCCTTTGCATGCATTGTGAATTATTGGAAAAGGATAAAAATAAGTTTTGTTTTTACTTAATTTCAATTTTTTCATTTATTTTCTTTCATAATTTTAATTCCATAAAGAAAACATGCATTTCCATAAATTCAATAAAACCCAAAATAAGTCAAAAATAACAAAAACTCAAAAAAAAAGTGTCAGAAAGCCTTGCCAATAGGTTCAAGCATATAGGTTCCATTATAATCCTTTCCAGTGCATGAAATAATCCATGCACCATCTAATCCTTTCCTATTCATTCAATCACATTATAAAAATCCTTGATTCAAACATCACAATAAGAATACACAAAAAACCATTGTCTAAACAAGATCATATGCTTATACCTTATATTTTTGCCTAAATTCCTTCAGATGACCCTTCCTAATATAGCAAGTCTTGTCCACCATATTTTTTCCCCTAGGTTTAGATAAACCGGTCCCATAGTTTCCATACAGTCTGATATTAATACCAAGCTAAGACATGAGTTTTTTTATTGAATCTCGATTCCTCATCTTATTATTGATTCCTTAACTACTTTAAAAGGACAAGAAATAATTGCCAATCCACCCATAATTTTCCTTCATCATAATAGGGGTCATGACTATAAAATTATCTAGGCTTAGTTTCCTACTCATACTTCTTCTCCTCAGGTCTAACCTCATCTTATATCATTCACATTTTGGGGATGACATTTGTATACACATAATATTTTCAAATTTTATCAATTAATGATGCTTTTATTAGAATCACAATTCACTAAGATGGGGGAGTGAATCAATGATGTTACAAAACTTTTATAATTGTATATTACCTTTCATTAATTATCAAAGCAATGAAGTGATCAATCAATGCATCAAGAACCAATCACACAAACATGAAATAATGAGCATAACACAATATGAATGAGAAACCCTTGAAGGGAGTAAAATTCACTATGACCTCTAAAATTATACTATAGTCCTATAAATTTTTACAAAATATCAAATTATGTTGAGCACTAACTCAACTTGGAGCACCAACCCCAAAGTGTCAAGCACCCACTTGACCAATGTTTTAGCAAGCACCCACTTGCTAAAAAGTTATAACTCCCTTTGTGACTAAGTACCAACTCAATAAAATCTAATTTATGATAATCATCTGATTCATTTTTTTCTCAATCAACATATGATGATCACTTCTTCCTTCTATGCTCTTTAATCTCAATGCATACTCTTCTTCGTTTGTCTAACTCTCATCAAGTCTGATTAGGTCATGTATCCATAATATTAATATTTATACAACCTAAAAAATTATCATTAATACTTTTATGCTCTCCTCTAAGGTCTTACAATATATTTCACAACATTATTTGACATAGACATCTTCTATTTCACTCACACACATCAAAAAGATCAATTTGTTTATATACAAGCATAATGATCATATGATAATATAATTAGGCATTCACCATATTACTTCAAGATCAGTCATCATATTAGATTTAAGACATTATTAAATCTTTTTCATCCATAATTATATCACATATTGGTCAGCCACAACACCTTATAGCCTTATTTCTCCATTAGGACTCATGGAGCCCTAATTGCATTAGGTCTATCTATTAACATGTATACCATGTTCCTTTAGAACACCTTTCACCTCTATAGATGACAATATCCTTTCAAATACAATTAAAATATACCCCATCTAACATTATCTAAGCTCTTCAATACATTTTAGATCCAACCACTTCATGAAAACACTCCTTGTAGTTTACTATCATATTAGGCTTGTGAGCACTCACTAACTATATGATTTATCTCATGCTTGATTACCTTCATGTCATACAATCATGGAGTAAAAATCATGTTTACAAGAAATATATGACCCTAAGTTCATCTTCAATCACATATAAAAATATGAATTAATTATTAATCTTGGTCTTGTAGATCAATTTCTTGACTCCATTCCTTATGCTCAAATTTGCCTGTGACTAGATAACTTGAATGAACTATTTATAAAATTATAAGGATATAAATACCTCAAAAAACATCATTGACATATGCCTAAAGTCTCTATAATCCTTTACAATCTATTTTCATTCATTTATCAATCTAATTTCTAATCGAAACTAAAAACTCAGATAAACAAGCCCTTTTCTATATGGTCTTCTCTCTCTTATGACAAGCTAGTACCACCATGAGGTACCTAAGAGAGTCATCTACCTATTATAATAGGTTTTCTAAACAATTTAATCCATTCTAGGATTATTTTAATCAAATCTTGCTCATCAAGTCTTTATTGGGGTTTTAGGGAGGTTTAAGATAGTTTACAATGTTAGTGATTATTCATAGCGAACTACCAACAAAATTCAAAACTAATGAACATAGATTTTACATAGGAACCTTATCCATATCCCATGAAATACTAAAGTCACCATGTAATGTATTTACATGGCAACAAATGCCTAAAAGTGCTTCTCAAGTTTGAGTACCTCATTATGTGAGCTTGAGAAGGCCTAAACAATGATTCATGCACTTTTCCTTAAAATATTAACCTCAAACTTTGTGATAAAATACATATCAACCTGTTTAAGCTCTATCCATGCTTACATGAGATCATTCACCTTGAAAAATGATCATGAGAACTTGATATGTGCAAATAGGGTTTTGGATTGCTTTGGGTGTAGCCCTTTAATGAAGGTTATGTGTATATAGGGATGGCTTAAAGGCCCTGTGAAGGTTCCCTCATACTCTCAACATGATAAAAATACTTCCTATGAACTTTAGGAAGGTCTACTCCTTGTAAATATCAATTAAAACCCCAATATAGACTCTACTCCTTAATAAGGTTTTAAGGCTTTTCAAGTTCAAACATCTTTCTCTCTCATAAACGACAAACAACACTTCATTATATCATCAATAATGGCTTCTATACATCCTCTTTGACATAAATAACAATCAAATTCTAAAAAAATCCCCCTTTGTCATTGATGGCAAAGCCTCTTCTAACCTTCTTCTTGAAATCACTTTGAAAATATATCTCTTCATCATTAAATACCTCTATCAATAAAAAATCATACCATCTAAATAATTTAAATGTACTATTAGTGCTTTGACTTGTTATCAACAATTTGACTTGTCTCACCTCATTCCTCTAGTATTCTATTTATCCTTTTCTCCTAGAACTAGCTCTTTTCAAACTAGTCTTTTTCTCCCCCTTTGACATAAATGGTAAATAGGTACTTGTAACTTCTTAAATCACACCTTTTGTAAAAAAATCTCATTAAATAAGATCATAAATTTTATAAATCATCACACAAACTTGCTCCCCTATCTTCATGCATACCTCAATCACCTTGTCTTTGACATGACTAACATAGATTTTTAGATCAAACCCTTCATCACTCATTAGGACACCATATATGTTCTTATCTAACATAATCCTTATTAATAAATAATTAAGGACTCCCCATTTGTCCCCACATCTTGCACTCATCATATGAATCATTAGGACTCTCAAGCCATTCTCAAAATGTATATAAGAACCTTGTTATTAGATCACACTTTTAGCATAATTAGACTATTGCTTACCTCTCGATTTGCCTATATGCTTATCATGACTTCAAAAACCTTCTTGGAATTCATCACCTATTCTTGGAGCTAATTAACCACCTTGATTATCTCCCATTACCCTTGACTTACTCAATGGCTAGTAGGGGCAGGAATTATTCCTATTTCCTATCTTAGATGCTCAAATATTTAATTTGAAAGTGGCTTGGTTATAATGTGTGCAATTTGATCCTTTGTAGAGATATATTCAAGTTTATCATTTTTTTGCCTATTCTGTTAGGAAATGATACTTGATGGGAATGTGCATAGTTCTTGAATGCATGATAGGATTCTTTGAGATGCTTATGGCACTTGTATTGTCATAATAGATAGGACTAGGACTATCATCCTCCACCTTCTAGTATTTTAAGGTTTGTCGCATCCATAGTACTTGAGTGTAAAATGAATCTACTATAATTTACTCATCCTCAATAGTAGATAGTGACACTAATGATTTCTTCTTACTTATCCATGACACTAGGCACTCTCCTAAGAAAAAAGCTCCTCCACTAGTTCTCTTCTTATCATCTAGACTCTTTACCCAATTTGCATATATATACACTACTAAATCAAACTCCTTGCTCCTTAGATACCATAACACAAACTCCATATTCCCCTTGAGATACCTAAGTATCCTCTTGACTACTTGCAAACATTTTTCCTTTGGGTCTAATTAAAATCTTTTTACAAGACCCACTACTTACATGATATCAGGTCTAGCGGTAGTAGTGTACAAAAAACATCCAATCATTAACATGTATGATGTTTGATTGACCTTTGGAGATTCATCCTCCTTGATTAACTTACACCCTGTGATCATAAGTGTGTTAACTACCTTGCAATATTCCATCTTAAATTTATTCAACATCTCTCTTATGTACTTAGCTTTTGAAATGAATATAAATTTTTCTGATTGATTGATTCATAACCCAAGGAATAATGATAGTTATCCCATCATGGACATATCAAACTCTTTCTTCATCACTTTTTCAAAGGCTTTATTCATACTCTCATTATTTTCATCAAATATGATGTCATCCAGATAGGCAACCACTATCAACTGATGATCACTTTCTATCTTTATGTACAAATTATTGTCTTTAATTCCTCTCTTGAATCCTTAGTTTAATAAGTACTTGTTCAATCTGGTGTACCAAGCTCCAGAACCTTGGTTTAGACCATAAAGTACTTTTTTCAATTTAGAGACATAGTCCTTATTACTCGATAATGAGAAACACTCAAATTGCTCTATGTATACCTCCTCTTCTAGGTTCCCATTCTAAAAATCTGATTTGACATCCATTTGATACACCTTGAACCTTTTAAAGACTATATGTGCTAGGAATAATCTAATAGCCTCCAATCTTGATAATGGAGCAAAGGTCTCCTCAAATTTTACCCCTTATACTTATATATAACCCTTTCATACCAATCTATCTTTATTTCTAGTGACTTTTCCATTTTCATTCAACTTGTTCCTAAACACCCATTTTATGCCAATGACATTATTGTCTTTAGGCCTAGGAACTAGTTCTCGAGTCTCATTATTTTATATTTGGTTTAAGTCCTCATTAATATCACCTATCCAAAACTTATATTTTATTGATTCTATAAGGTTCTTGTGGACAATTTTAACACTATAAGTCAAATTATCACCCCTACCATTCGAAACTTTGCATATCATGCTAGTTTGTCCTGTGAGTTAGTTATTGGTCCTGAAAAGTCCTTGAAATAATCCATGATTAACAAGCCTTTTTGAGGCATTAACTTTGGTTTTTAGCATAAGTGTGTGCTCAACAATTGATATCAAAGTGGGTTCCTTCAGAAATAGTCTAACCACTAGAAGGTAGATCTAAATAGCACGTGGCAATAGAAATAAGAAGTGATGTCAATGTAGAATAAGACAACATTGTGAATAAAAGAAAAGAAGAGATGGATTTAGAAGAAGAAGAATATGACAAAAATGAAGGAGAAGTAGATTTTGAAGAACTTATATGTGCTTTAGGTGAGATAAAAGTGCTTAAGAAAAAGAATTTGAAACAAATGTTGCAACTTGAGAAATATGAAAAAGAGGATTGTGATTCAAGAGCTAAATTGTCACAAAGCCTTGAGGAATTAGAAAAAATTATCATTAGCTTAAAGATTCAACTAGAAGAGGTAACTAGAAGAGGTGAAAAGGATAGAAGAAGAGGTGAGAATCCAATTGAAGATAGAAGAAAATTGTGAGAGACAATAGTCCAAAATTGTTTTCTTGAGGAACTAGAGAAAACAACCACTAAACTAAATAGAAGCCTCAAATTTGAAAAGAGTACGGAGATCTTAGATGATATCATAAATGGGCAGAGGTCACCATTTATAAAAAGTGGTCTTGGATATAAATAAAATCAGACGAGCAACAAAAGAAAATCATAAAGAGCCACCAAAAAAGGCAAATGAGGAAAAGACAAAGTTATTCAGATGTTCTGAAAAGTCCTATTAGCAAGAAGAAAGAGAATCAAGACCCACAAAAAATAAGCACTCCTCCAAAAGATAACAAATTCATAAAGTCCTTTTCTCGAAGGCAAGGCACATGATCAAGTTTCAGAGCTCTTTTTATGGTTATTGTTATTTTTGTAATCATTTTGGTCATAAAGCAAGAGATTGTAGGGCATGAGCAAAAAATGATTTTGTATGGAACAATCACAGAAGTTCTTATGGGTCTTCAAACATAAACTACAATCCATTTGCTCCTTCAATAGATTATAATGTCAGATGCTATAAGTGCAACAATTCCGGACATACAACACGCTTCTGTAAAAGTGGTTTTATGAAACCTCCTAGGCATAATAAGAAAGTGGAAGCTATGAATAAACAAAAAGAAGAAACTTCAAAAGTATGGGAAAAAAAACAAGAGCAATAAAAGGAGATACATGATTGTGCAAAATGCATTTCATGCACAAGAAGTATCATTAAGCTCATAAATAAGCATGGATTCAGGGAGAGCTAATCATTGTGTTATCTTTCAGCTCCGTAAATTGTTTGATAATATGCATTCAAAAGACAATGAGAAAGATCAGCCAATGAATATTCTTTGTGAGAGTGATGATGCAAGTGATAGTATTGTTATTAGAAACAAGTCAGAGAAGCAAGAACAGAGCAAAATGAAATCAATCAGGGTGTAAAACATCTTACAACAGGGATCGACAAGCGTCAAGTGCCGATTACAGATGGTAGCTCGGATCCAGCAAGTGATCAAGTTGGGAATGTTAATAAGCATATGGAGCATGATATGCAGATATAAAGAGAAGTGAAAAAGAGGAGTTACCACTTGAGCAGCTAGAGATAATCTAAATGGATGTAGATGATGTCAAAAAGCCCATATTTAATCAAATTTAAGGAGAGCAGATAAGAAAACAAGAAAACCTGACACAAAAAGATAGGGAAGAGCAGAAAGACAATCATTCAGTTGTGGTGATGTTGAAAAAGATATGGATATTTTTCATGATTTATTTGTGGATGGAAGTATAATGAACATATATTTGCCCTTGATGTCAAAGGGAGAGAATTAATGAAATGAGGAGCAAAGGAGAACTATAGCAAGGGGGAGTTTCTTTACAGATTTGTCATCAATGATAAAAGGGGAGATTGTTGAAATATTATCATTGATGTCAAAGGAATTGTAATTGATGTCAACAGATATATCAATGAAATTGTAACAGAAGTCAACAAAATTTTCAATGAAAATATCAACGAAAATGTTGAGATGTCAATGAAAATGTCAACTAAAATATCAACAGTCGCATCTTTTGATGAAGAGATCCCTCTTGGATGGAATGTCTCCTTTGTGAAAAGCCTTTGAAGGCTATATAAGGCAGATAGAAGGTTGCGAAAAATATAAAAATTAGAGTGTGAGATATATGAAGATTAATAAAGAAGAGAGAAGCAAGACTGTGGAGAATTAAAAAATATATCATACAAACACATGCAAATTTGAAGAATGAAATTAATTCGTTTTATATTCAAGCATAAGCATATTTTTGTGCAGAATAAGAAGAAACTAAATTTGCCAGCATTTGTTAATGAAACAACAATAGTAAAGTGAAAGATTGTTTCAGTGGAGATCGGTGCCTTAGAAAAAAGAGATTGGTGTCTCTTGCTAAGTTGGTGCTTAACAATGAAGATTGGTGTCTTCAGTAGGTTGGTGCCTACAAATTGTTTAGCAACGGAGATTGGTGTCCTCAGTAGATTGGTGCTTACAAATTTTGTAAAAAAAAAATTATTTGTGGCTAGATTTGAACAATAGATCCAAGCAGTCCTTTTCTTCATGGTTTTCTCCTGAAAAAATTTCTATGTAAATCTTGTGTTCTTAATTGTTGATGTTGTGTGATTAATATTATTGTGATTATCAAATTGAAAAAGATAAAAAATTACCTTATACTGATACAACCCCCACCCCCTGCCTTTCAGTATAAATGTGTGCTCAACAATTGGCATCAAAGCAGGTTCCTTCGGAAATAGTCTAACCACTAGAGAATAGATCTAAAGAGCAAACATGGCAATAGAAAGAAGAAGTGATGTCGAGGTAGAAGAAGACAACTTTGTGAGTAAAGAAAAAAAATGGATTTAGAAGAAGAATATGACGAAAATGGAGTCAATCTTGAAGAAGAACTCATATGTGCTTTAGGTGAGATAAAAATGCTTACGAAAAAGAATTTGAAACAAAAATTGCAACTTGAGAAATATGAAAAAGAGGATTGTGATTCAAGAGCTAAATTGTCACAAAGCCTTGAGGAATTAGAAAAGATTATCATTAGCTTAAAGATTCAACTAGAGGAGGCAAAAAAGATAGAAGAAGAGGTGAGAATCCAATTGAAGATAGAAGAAAATTGTGAGAGGCAAGAGTCCAAAATTGTTTCCTTAAAGAACTAGAGAAAACAACCACTAAGTTAAACAGAAGCCTCAAATTTGAGAAGAGTACCGAGATGTTAGATGATATCATAAATAGACAGAGGTCACCATTTATAAAGATTGGACTTGGATATAAAGAAAATCAGATGGCCAACAAAGAAAATCACAAAGAGCCACCAAAGGCAAATGAGGAAAAAAACACAAAAAGTTATGCAGATGTTCTCAAAAGTCCTATCAGCGAGAAGAAAGAGAATCGAATTCCACAAAAAATAAGCATTCCTCTAAAAGATAACAAGGACAAATTCAAAAAGTCATTTTCTCCAAGGTAGACACATGACCAAGTTCCAGAGCTCTTTTTATGGTTATTATTATTTTTGTAATCATTTTGTCATAAAGCAAGAAATTGTAGGGCATGAGCAAAAAATGATTTTGTATGAAACAATAACAGAAGTTCTTATAGATATTTAAATAGAAACTACAATCAATTTGCTCTTTTAGTAGATTACAATGTCAGATGTTTTAAGTGCAACTTTGGACATACAGCATGCTTTTGAAAAAGCGGGTTATGAAACCTCCCAAGCACAATAAGAAAGTGGAAGCCATAAGCAAACAAAAAAAAAGAAACTTCAAAAGTATGAAAAAAGAAAGAGCAAGAAAAGGAGAGACCTATGCTTGTGCAAACTGCATTTCATGTACAAGAAGTATCACTAAGCTCATAAAAAAACACGAATTCAGAGGGAGCTAATCATTGCATTATCTTTCAACGCCGTAAATTCTTTGGTGATATGCATTCAAAAGATAGAAAAAGATCAGCGAATATTTTTTGTGAAAATGATGATGCAAGTGATGGTACTATAATTAGAAACGAAAAAGCAAGAATAGAGCAAAATGAAATCAATCAGGTTGTAGAACATCTTACAAGAAGTATGGGTCAACGTCAAGTGCAGATCGCAGAAGGTAGCTCAGACCCAGCAAGTAATCAAGTTGGGAATGTTAATGAGCATATGAAACATGATGTGCAGATAGAAAGGGAAGTGAAAAAAAAGAGTTACCACTTTAACAACTAGAGATAATTCAGATAGGATGTAGATGATGTCAAAAAAGCCCAGATTTGATCAAATTCAAGGAGAGCAGATGAAAAAAGAAAAAATCCTTATGCAAAAAGATAAGGAAAAGCAGAAAGACAATCATTCAGTGGTGGTGATGTTGAAAAAGATATGGATGTTTCTCATGATTTATTTGTGATGGAAGTATAATGGACATCTTTTTGCCATTGATGTCAAAGGGAATGAATTAATGAAATGAGGAGCAAAGAAGAACTACAACAAAGAGTTTCTCTATAGATTTGTCGTCCATGACAAAGGAGGAGATTGTTGGAATATTATCATTGATGTCAAAGGAATTATAATTGATGTCAACAGAAACATCAATGGAACTGTAACAAAAATCAACGAAATTGTCAATGAAAATATCAATGGAATTGTCAACGAAAATGTCAATGAAAATGTGAACGGTCACATATTTTAGTGAAGAGATGTCTCTTGAATGGGACACCTCCTTTGTGAAAAGCCTTTGAAGACTATATAAGATGGATAGAAAGTTGAAAAATATATGAAAGTTGAAGTAAGAAATAAGTAAAAATTAATAAAGAGAAGAAAGTAAGTGTGTGGAGAATAAAAAGATATATCATACAAACACATGCAAATTTTAAGAATAAAATTAATTCTTTCTATCATTCAAGCATATGCATATTTTTGTGGAGAATAAATTCAATTTGCCATCATTCGTTGATGAAACAACAGTAAGATGGACGATTGTTTCAGTGGAGGTTGGTGCCTCAGAAAGAAGAGATTGGTGTCTCTTGCTAAGTTGGTGCTTAATAGTAGAGATTGGCCTCTCCAATACGTTGATGCCTACATATTGTTTAGCGACGAGCACTGGTGTCTCCAGTAGGTTGGTGCCTACAAATTTTGTAAAAAAAAAATTATTTGTGACTCGATTTGGACAGTAGATCCAAATAATCATTTTCTCCATGGTTTTTCCCTGAAAGGATTTCCACATAAAGCTTGTGTTCTTGTGTTCTTAATTGTTGATGTTGTGTGATCAATATTATTGTGATTATCAATTTGAAAAAGTAAAAGATTACCTCATACTTATTCGCTCCACTCCCCCTCGGTATAAGCATGTGCTCAACAGAGTGCAAAGATGAGGTTACACTTGCAAGATAAAAACCAAGAGACAAACAAACAGAGGTCATAATTGTTTATATTACTTACAAAATGGATGCAGAAGGGCACTACACTTCAAAAGAGGGCTAGGAATTTTCTTACACAACAGAGAGCAAAGACCAAATGCTACTTCGCAGCAAGGACTTGGGCTAAAATCCAAAGAATCAACTCTCTTACTCAATGACCACTTTACAATATATGGCAAAGAAAAGCGGGGAAAAGAAATAAAAGCTTTGTGGCTAATGAGCAAATTAGCAGAGATGGGAATCACGACTTGCATGTCTCCTTTTGTTGTAGTTTGGCATGGCTTCACTGAACGAGTAGCCCATGCTGCCTTTATGAACTCTGCTTATGGTCACAATCTCAACAGCTAAACAAAACAGCTTGGCAGTCCTTTTTCTCCTAATTGAATAGTCGTTGGTCACACAAAAGTAGTAAGTGCCTTTAAACACCTTGATCTGAGTTAGTGAAGTTTTTGAAAGCCTTCCTAGGAATGCAGCCTCAAGCAACTTCATTAATTTAGCGTGGACCAAATATTGCTTCCACCATTTGAGATTAATTTGTACGCAGTGAATCTTACAAATATTCTTTGCATTGCTATGAATCCTCAAAAAGATCGCTAATTTCAATTAGAGATTTAGATTTACAAACATTGCTTTGCTTTTTTGCTCTATATCTCCCTCCATTTTTTTAATCTGGATTGCATGGCCAAAGATAACCACTGAAACCGCTGAAGGCTAGATCTGATGGTGTGAGGCACTTCTCCCTGCTGACATCATTGCCTTTTCTCAAAATAGCCCATGCCACCAATCTTTGACAGATAAAACATCTCGAGATACCTGCTCAATTTTTAATACAGCATACATCATTGATTTCAAGAAGATCAAACAATGTGAGGTTCCCGTTGGCAAGCAACTTGAGCTTTATAGATAATATGTTTGGAAAATAGTGCCAAAAGGATGATCTAATGGTCTGAGATTAGCACCAAAGGTACCGATCAGTTTATGCTTGCCATTTGTCTCCTTGACTTTTCAAATGCTTGAGGCTCCCACTCGCACAGCTTTTAAAGCCTGGGCTCATTACCTTTTGGATCCAACAGTTGAAGATTGGCATTGGGAACCTTAATCCAACAGCGAGAGGGATCTTTGCTTGGTGACGTCATTTGCCATTTCCAAATGTACCTCACGTTATTGGATCTGAGAAGATCCAATGGCATGAGATTAACGCTCATCTTTAAAACCAGTCATATCATTGATTTGAGAAGATACAACGACATGAGATTAGCGCTTATCTTTAAAAGCACTCACATCATTGATCTAAGAAGATCGAATGCCCTGAAATACCCACTCAAACTTTGAAATCAACTAAGGCAAACATGAGAGCAAAACTGAGGATGTGTTAAACTTCTTGATCACACAAGGTTTTTGATTGAAATTGAATTGTACACCAAGCAAGCTCGTCGATTCTGTTTAAATTGAATCTCATGCAGTTGAAGAAATACAACAGAATCAACAAACTCACTTGGTGTACAATTCAATTTCGATCATGGCATTTGGCATTGAATTACATTTGTATTATGTACTTGTCCTAACCCAAATGTCATGATTTTCATGATCAAGCTTAGGACAGGTACATAGTACAAATGTATGCACAAAAATCAAAATAAATCAGCTCAAAGCAATTGAGAAAATGAAGATGAGAGAGCAAATGTGCAATGAGAGGTAAATGTATTGTTCGCTATTGATAAAATAAATGTAACTTTTTATGGTTTTCCTATACTTCCATTTTTTTAAATCATTTTTTAAAGTTCAACTTTGACATTTTCATATAGTTAAAACAAAAAAATTAAGAAAAAAATGGACAGTACATACGCTGCAGATATGACCAGGTACTACCTGGCAGAGTCAGGTACATCTGCATTCATCCTGGGACAACCCCACCCTGCCAGGCAGTGCCCAGGCCATATCCAGGGGTGTATCAGACCAGGACAGCGACCAGTACGTGCGTACTGGGACCAGTCCTCCAGGGGTGAAGGACCAGTAATGTGGTATTCAGAGATTCAAATTTAGGAAATAATGGATGGTCAAATTTCCAGTAACAGACTGCAAAATAATGATTGCAGATCTTGCCAGCCATTTTATTGCATCGAGCCCCAGAAGGGCAAAAAAATACAATGTTTTCAGAACGCTTATAATTTACAATTTGCTTGGAAGCAACCGGATATGCCAAACCCTGCAGTCGTTTTCAAAACCCAGAATAGATCTGTAGTATGTACATGCTACCCAGTAATACAAATTGATCTTACAATAAAAAGGAGATCAAATTATATATTCTTGTTTTAGCCTTGATAGGCTACTTGTACTCAAATGCCCAACTCCTGCACCACCTGTGCTCAGTTCTCATATCTGTAATCAGATTTTGAACTTTTAACATTTTTATAGATTTCTACACTTGTATTTGGACCCCAAAAAGATAACTATCCCGCTCTGTTTGTGGGTAATTTAGATATCCCTGTGGGTAAACCTCTATTTAACTGGATAGCATTTTTAGATTCAGCTAGTTTCTTCTCAAAGCGCTCCCACTCTTCAGACAAGTGATCCTGCCTACCAGATGAATTTTGACTTATAAAGTTTGCTGTTTGCTTTTGATGATTAGCAGCTTCAGATTTCTGTGCAATGTGAACCTCTGATTTTTCTGATAGCCCATCAAAACAAATGGATGAAACTGCCGATGAAAATTGTCATGCAAACTGTTAGTAAATATCTTTTGTATGATGCAAAAAGACAGGCAATACCATTAAAATTAGCATTTTCTAAATAATTTGAACATCGATTAAAAAAGTCATTTTTGACATGTGAACTTAACTAGTCTTTCATGAGAATCTTAAACCATAAGAGAAAATATGTCTGTTGCACAGCATGGAAAGTAATAAGGGTATAACCTAAAATGCTTAACTCGGCAGCCTAGCTATCAGCTCCCCAATACAACCACATAAAAGTCATGCATTATGTTCTATCCGAGATCTGGAAGGATAGAAATAACTAATAAGTGTATTTGCTCGGTACTAAAGAGGGAGGCCAGGTAGCATTATCCAGTTTATTTGAATAAAATTATAAAATATGAATAAATAGGATATATATCCAGTTTTTGGGTTGTACCGCATTGAAATCCTTTCCATTCAATAGTCCTTCGGACTTCAAAAATATCATCACATCAAACATGTCAGCAAGAAAGAAAATGAAGTTGTATTACCTTTTTCTGAAGTGTTAGATTTTGGTTGTAATGCAGTCTGTGCAACATTAAGCCTTTTGGAAGGCATGAAAGCTCCAGGTAGAATGGCATTAACAGCATCCCTCTGTCTTTTACGCTTTGCAATATAATCATCCTTAGAACTTTTGCTAACTTGCTGGTGAAAATTATCTTTGATCTGACCATGAAGCTCACTACTGGATTCCCTTGGATTTTGGACACTGATTCCTTGCTGCAATGATGGTCCTCTTGATGCAGGTACTGTATTTGTTTCATGAAATTCAATTTGACCAGCATTGGATTGGTTTGATTTCTTGTCTATTCTGGTGTTCTTTGTATCCTGTTTATGCTTTCCCGATTTAAGTTTCACCTTTTCTATGTTTGAAGCACTTCCTATTGAAATTCCTTTAGCCTGAGGTTTAGCTTTCTCAGGTATGGAGGCTTTATTATCTCTCTCAGGAAAACAATGATTCTCCATGTTTGATTTAGTACTTCTGTCACCCTTTCCTGTCCTATCATCACCTGGAGTTTTGCTTCGATCCTTACTGTCACTTCTGTCAGTTAAATTCTTCTTTGCAGACTCACTCTTTGCCTTTTGAATTTTTTGTCCGTTGTTTTTATTAACATTGTCTATTGAATAATTACATATTTTCCCATACATCTCCAGACCAGTTCCTAAATTTATTTCTGCATAAGATTTGTCAGTTTCCTGATTCCCAGACATGTTGCTGTGTGCGTGCTTTTCCATATTCTTTCCTGGACCCAAGAGTGGACCTTCTCCCACCTGACGCATTTGGGTCTGCCCATTTTTCACATCATCAGCATTATATTTCCTTGAATCCTTTCTTAATCGCTTCCCTGAAATCTTACTTTGATCGTGCATGTTCTTTGTTGAAGGCTGCTGAACACTAGTAGCAGTAGTAAGACAATTTTTTGAAAAAGAATCCGATTCTGCACTGCAAAATAAAGATTTGTATGGCTTCTTAACCGATAAAAGCAAATTCCTTTCGTTTGTATTCTTGAGCAAGGCTTCCCAGTGAGGGCTTCGTTGCAATGTCCTGGCATTTCCAATAATCCACAATGAAAGTTTGGCTCGCGTCAATGCAACATTCATCCGCCTAACATCAGAAACAAATCCAATGCTACCTGTCTTTGAAGCTGGCCTTTCTATATCTTCTGCTGATGCCCGTACTGTTGAGAATAGAAGAATATCCAGTTCACGCCCTTGAAACCCATCAACAGTATTGAACTCCATATTCCCAGCAATGCTTGGTCCAAACTGCTTTGTAATCCGTTGCCGAAACACTGTAAGTTGTTGCTTGTAAGGTGTTATTATTCCAATCCTTTCAGGGAGAAATTCCAATGGATACCTGGCTTAAAACAAAACAAAAGAGTAAGAATAGATAATCAGCAGCCTTGCACACTAATTTTTTTGAGGGAAAGAAGCCATTACCTTGATTTGAGAAACTTCAAAATCTCCAAGGCAAAATCAACTTCTGATTCATTGCAAAGAGATTGAGATCTGATTGATCTTCCACTCTCCTCATGCCCATCCACAACATCATAAAACAAATAAGGACCAAGGTAAATGTTCTCATGAAATGTTGCAGACCTGCTTTCCTTTAGACCTCCATCCTTTAACTGGTTGTCATAAAAATGGGCAGATGGGAAACAGGATATCTCTGGATGCATACGATACTGAAAATAAGAGCAACAAAGCAATTCTCAAGGATATAATTAGTGTTGAGTATATGCAAAATTTTGAACATAATAACGTTCCTATGATTGAACGTTCTGATAACATATTATGTAGAGAAAAATCCTACTGATAAACTTAAACTTGAAAGTATCCTGATTCTAGAAGGAAACTGTAAAATTAGATGCAGACTTTGTAAGTATTTTTGCTGCAAAAACATCAAAATAACACATACTACTAAAGGAAACTTGACGTCATGCAGTATCCCCTCAAGCAGTAATGTTAACTGCAAAAAAATAGATATATTTACCTGATTTCTAAGCATTGTTACAGGGTAATCTGCCCGCTGTAAGCGTTCAAACATACTGCATTCATATGAAAATTTGCTAGCAAGCTGAGATAATACAGTTGCCGGAAGCTGCTTCGGGTCACCAACCTTATTCAAAAATACAAATTTTAGGAAATTCGATGTTTTGATACTTTGATAAAGATGAAAGAAAACTCATTTTCATAACAAAAGAAAACAGAAATTACCATCACACATCTGCCACTCATTGATTTCAGAAGTTGTAGAGGGATAAGAGTTGCTGGTTCTAAAGCCTAAACATCATAAAGATGACAAGAATGTGTTAGAGCCAGAGGTGGGGAAAAATACTGCTGTATAGAAGATCTCCTTTATTTGGAAATTCACTCTACTTTTATAAAATATTTGCATCAAAATTGGAAGTGTGCTTCTCAGGATGAACAATAACTAGTGTGAATAAATACTATAAAAAGCACAACCTGGGCAGCTTCATCTATCACCACTGCATCGAACAGGGAATCACCAGCTGCTTTCCCATTTCTATTCCGGGAGGCAGATTCAATGCAAGCAGAGTAAATATCACCTCCACAACCACTCAATGTAGTTACAACTATCTCAGCCTCTCTTATGATAGCCCTTCGTATACCCTGTTTTATAGCCTTGTTATCCTCAAAAATTTTCTTCTCTTTTTTTTCAGCAGCAGCAAGTTCTGTAAAAATTCCCCTTCTCTGCTTGTACAAAATATTCAATCTTGCCTTCAATTCTGCCTCTGACTTAGGTAAACCATCAGCATCCTTGCATGTTCCATCATCTTCAATTGAACTTCTATTTGATTGTTCATCTTGATGACGAGAACGTTGAGCTTCATACATCCGTATTTCATCCATCAGTTTCTCAAGCTTAGTTCTTAGCATTGCAGTAAAATTATGCGCCTCATCATCCTGCGAATCAGCTTCATTCTGCTTTTTCTCACCTATACGCTGTTCAACTAATGTATCAATAAAGACAGGAAGTGAATCTGGGTGTACTGTTTTTATATTCCCCACTCTTACTATGTAGGGTTTATACACTTCACCGTTGATGCTGTACAGACCATGCTTGCATATTCTTGATACTAATTCATCAACAGCCGCATTAGACTGAGCACAAACAAGAACCCTTGCTGTCCTTGGCCCTTCCATCCCAAAAGGTTTAGAAACAGACTTGTTAGTCTCTTTTGTTAGTTGTATAGCAAGAGCAGCATCTTGCCAGGACCTTGCAATTGCAGCAGACCGACTCACCAAATGTTTCTCTCGAAAATGACATGAAGATGCAACATCTTTCGAAGAGAAATTATTCTTTGCCATGCCATTGTTTGACATTTTACCGATAACAAGCAAGACGCTCACGATGGCAAGAATAGTTCTTGTTTTCCCAGTCCCTGCAAAAATAAATTGATTCTGTAAAAAACTTCACAAAATCATTCAATACAGAAAATGTCTCTCTGTGACGGGCAATAAAAGTTAACAAGGGGAAATCGTAAAGGTAAAAGAGCTAACCTGGGGGTCCCTGAATGAGGGATAATCCAGGATTCCCCTGTGAAATATTTTGTTCAAGAACAACACTAATTGCTTTGAGTTGACTCTCATTAAAGGCCTTTTTTAGGCACTTTTTCAATGGCTCTGGAAGCATTTTCAGGTCAGTTCCTTGGGCTTGATTATGAATATGAGCAAGTTTTATTGCTGCGGTTTGTGGATTTAGAATGATAGGAAGTAAAGGAAGATCTTTGGCAGCCGAGAGTGCCTGGAATTCTCGCAGCTGGGGTGTAATGCTCATTAGACGAGTTACACACCACTTACTGCGATCAATGAGTAGTCTTCTAACTTTTGCCAGCCGAATAATACCAGAATGAAGGTATAATCTCAATACAAGTATGGTTGACCTGCTTTTCGTATCCCTCTCCCTCCTTTCTACCTTCAACCCAATATACCTTCAGTGTCAATCAATATATTACACATGCATGGCCATAGCCATAGAAAAAGCTAAATCTAAAAGCATGCTGTTTCTAACATTAAACTAATAATAATAAACAGTCCTGTGCTACCTTTCCAATCATATGAACATTCTGAGACACAGTCTGGAAAGGCTGTCGTGAAAGCAAGACCAAGTCATTTTCAAAACAACCCCTGGATGCAGCATCTTCACCACCCTCAGCCATGAACCTTACAAGTTGGAAGTCGTCAACTTTTTCTAAGGACAACAAGCGCAGACTGCCACAACACATTTCCTCTGGTGAAGATACCTCTTCAAATGAACGTCTCAGTTGTGCTTTGAACTCTTCCAAAACCAAAGGCCGAAACACATCCATATAATGATCAGGTGAGAGGAAAGAAGTAGGCACTTCGGTCAAGTGACCTACCGGCAAATTCTCAGGTTCACCATCAGAAAGACTGATTCCAACTACAACAAAGTAGTCTAATTCTAGGATCGGTTTGTACCATTCATCAAGTCTAGGAGGCTTGTACTTTTTCATCCCAGCATGTAACCTTTCAAAGTTGCCTTTGTCTTGCTCCAATGGTATCTGAAGGTATATTAATTGACGCTTCGTCGTAACTGAAGGTTTTGCTGATAATGCTTGCATACTTTTTGCAGCATTAAGTGCAAATTCAAGAGGATCACTCTTATTGTTGATTACCAACTTCTTCAAGAGAAAATCTTCACCAGATTTGACAGCAGTTGACGCATTCTGCACACAAGAGTTCCTAGTAAGATTTTCAGAATTGTCATTTTGGTCCCGAACAACATGGGATTCTGAGCCTGTCCTGCCAATCAAAACTCCACCTAAGCTCTCACTTTCTTGAATTCTCCCACTAGAAAAATTTCCCTCTGCAGTAATAGTAGGGCAAGGCAATGAAATGTTCTCCACCACTGCAGGTTGTGGTGTGCTGACAGGAACGTCCAAATTCACGTTTTCATGTTGTGGGACAGAAATACATCTGTTATGAGAGGAGTCACGCACAAGTAGAGGCTCATTTGTACCAGGCTTACTAGGAGAAATAATGGTAGCATCCTGAGGGCAGCAGACACTAGAGCTTGTAACCGAAGAACTCCTTGCGCTTTTCTTGGAATTTTTCTTATGTGACGGAAAATCATAAGAGTTTTCATAACCTTGTACTACTTTTTCCATTTCAAGAGATTGTGGCTGCCGAAACTGACTTTCTGCACATGACTTTGAAGGAAGAGAGCTATCTCTGTCTCTTTCCGCATCATCATCAGATAGAACAATGACTTCATGTTGAATTTTGCATTCAAGTATCTCCACATCATCATCTTCCTTGCAGGGAACGTCATCTCCAGGAATCAGTATGTTTTTCAGAGGCTGCTTCTCTCTTTGTCTCTGTGATGTAGGAGCATTTTCTGCTGAGATTGACATCCTAAGTAAAGATACATGCTCCCGTAGTTCATCTACACCAAGATTGTCTGTAACACAACTAAAAGAAAATCCAATCAGACACAAAATCATGGAAATTAGAATTACACAATTACATATTTTTTCGCATAAGTTAAATCTCACCAGAGGCAAGCATTGTTTCCATGGATATTATAGCCTTCAGAGATGAGCCACAAATGAAACCTTCAGTAGTCTTCAATATGCCAAAGATAGCTTGCTTCCAATGCCTCCTTATTACTATGAGCTGAGACTTGCCCCAGTCAATCAAATCATGAAACCAAGTGTCCTCCTCTAATCTTGATATGGTGGTACTAGAATCCCCTGCCACCTCAAGGAAGAGTGACTGTTTGAACTGGGAAGAACTCATGTATCCAACAACTAAGGGAAGAATCTCCAGTACACGGACAAATGTCATCTGATATACATAGTACTCAAATCAAAATCAAAATTCAAAATATAATGAAACATGGAAACAAACACAAACTCCATATAATCTGCACTCCAGACATTGCAATGCAATTGTTGCCTCAAACTCAACCATTAAATTCAGGGATTATGAAACTGAATCCACGAGTTCATACCCAAGCCTGGAAAAGATCTTGGATTGATCTCCCCCACTTATGGTGTATGTACAGGATATCTTATAGGTAAACAGTGCATGGCAAAAAAAATGCTAAGGCCCATAAAACATGAACAATGTTCAGATTGAAAATTGTAACTTCGAATTCTGATGGAAATGATTGGTTCCACATTTTTGTAAAAAAAAATCTAAGGCAAGATCCCAAATTTCATTTCCTTCCAGTGTCGTAAACCTAATTAGTTATGAATAGACACCTTGTGTGGACATGTCCCTACCTACATAACCCCTATATAGTAAATTTATATTAGGTCTATTTCTCTCCTTTTCTCACCTATACTATTATATGTTCTTTCATATATTCAATATGCAAATATCCCATGCATTTTCAATATACATACTGATTCGATACATAACATCCACATCCCACATGCAGAAATATATGATGAATAAGAAAACACTGAATATTCCTACTAGATCTTTCCATTAGATAAGCAAGAAAGCAATGGCACAAATTAAAGTATGCCTGTTAGCTAAATCATAGATGATCCAAATATTAATTTTATAATTACCCTTCTGCTGTATGACTTTTTATGCATTCTTATTTTTCAAGCTACTGCAGGTAGAACGCTAGATGTGCATTCTGACAACATGCAACAATGGCATTGCAAGCATCGATTCACAATGAAACATAAATTTTAACTTCAAATTGGCACACACTAACAAAAAAGCAGTTCAGTACAAAACGGCATGCATATGCTCGCAAACTACTAAAGTTTTACAAAATAACAGAATGTCAGTTTTCAAAAAAATGCATTATTTAGCAAAATTCAGAAAAAGAATATGAATGTTTGGAATTGCATCTACAATAAAGCTAAAAAAGTTAGGATATGGATGCAACATTCAAGCTCAGAAGATCTAGCAGAGTGGCATATTGTCAACAACTGATGGTGTAAAAATGCTTGGTTGAGTTCAACAACTGCACACAGATGTGTGCATGCGCATACACCCTAGCCTGTATGTAACCACAAAACCAAGCGGATCCACTGAACATGCAGAACCATCAAGTGTTCTTTCCAATTAGGTAAGAGCACAGTGGATAACAATTAATATGAATATTCATTTAGAGTTTCAATGTAATAAAATATCAGAATCGTTACAAAAAAATATAAACAAACAAATTCTCCTACATTCATATTTTCAATCATCTCAATTTTTCAATTGATAATGGTGCACAATAGAACTTAATTCGGCACATTGTAGCCAAGAAAGGCTATGTTTAAGCCGGAGGCTTATACGGTGGGGGAACCCCTGCAGATTCGTCTCACAAGAGACAAAACAGATGAATATGCTGTTTGGCATTTTTTTGGTGTGGATTGACCACGTGTCAAGGAGGATCGCTGAATACGGAGGGCGTGGACAGCGCGGCGAGGTTGCAGGATGTAAAAGATGTGTTTAAAATGTATGACATGGACGGCAACGGATCCATTTCTGCTGATGAACTTCATAATGTTTTAAGGCGGTTGGGAGAGTTGCAGTTTGGGTAAGTGTGATCGTATGATCGGGGGAGTGGATGCTGACGGGGATGGCCAGGTCAGCTTCCCCGAGTTCTTGGCAATGATGTCAACACCCATTGCAGTGCATAATATTTAATGTTATAATATACCTTAACTACTATAATTAAATTTACTATATATATTGATATAAAACTATTAGAATATATTTATTATATTATTGTTATATCAACATATATAGATATAATACATAACAATAATATCATATATTTAAATATATAATAATAATTTATATATTTTAATAATATTTAAAATTATAAATATATAATATAATTATCTTTATAATATATATTATATAATTTTATAATATATTATATTTACGTCGAAGGTTTTTCTTTGGCAATGCCGTATAGAATATGTAAATACTAAAATATTTCATGGTGAGTTGCGTAGTGATGGCGAGGGGCAATGACAAGGTCTTTCAAGTTATATTGTTAAAGCAAAGTAGTAACATATTTGAATAGACATTCCCTGTTGTCAAGGGTGGACGAGGATGTTATGAGAGCCGATTTGGTTGCGGTAGGGCTATACATCTCATGTATAGCTCGAATTAATGATGCAATGCCACTAATGTTGGGACAACACATTACGGTTCCATAGTCAATCTTGTAGCTTCCACTCATTCACAATGCTAATATATTAACACCTAGAGAAATTACATCGGTGTTAAGAACATAAGGAAACACCATAATCAAACCATTGGAAGAAATGGAAGGCCATACAAAACGTATTGATTGTTTTCTTTTGTCAAGGGTGGAAAAAGACATCGTGAGAGTCAATTTGATTGTGGCAGGTCTCCACGTCTCACGTGCAACTCAAATCAATAATGCAATGTTGTTGATCATGGGACAAGCCAATGAGGTCCCAGAGTCTATTTTGTAGCTCCCATGTCATGAGAGCTGATTTGATTGCAACAAGGATCCATATCTAATGTGCCACTCAAACCTATATTTACCTTTCAACGTTTTGCAAGAATGAAAGAAAGTAAATATGTAAGTCTTCAAAAATCAGAGGAAAAAAGATTGACAAAACTACCTCTTCAACACCATTCAAAAGAACTTGAGCTTTGTAATCAATGGTGTATACAATCAAAACAAAAAGAGAGATTTGTAACCACTGTTACATACAATGTATTTTATAGCTTCAACAATTTCATCATTAGCATATACTATAATAACTGATATAATATTAATATATATATTATATAATCTAATATTAATATAAATTATATAATATATATAATATTAAATTTTCAATGTATATAAAAATTATAATAAATATTATACAATATTTCTACAAAGACAACTAAATAAATTGATAACTGAATTATGCGACTTAAAACCAAAAAGACTTACAAAGTAGTGAAGAACAACTACAAACACTTAGTTAAAAAGAAAAATTAAGTACTTTATCGTTGCAGCAAACCAAATATGAACTACTTTTATTTAACCTCCGGCTTTTCTTGCACCATGGGGGCAACTGCTAAAGGTAAATTCTAATAGCAAATATGTTAATAATTGGGTACGTTACTTCCTATCAGATCTGTTATAAGAAATGGCATAGAACAGGTCACTGGACATTAATAACGTGTCATTTTTAATAGTGAGTTCAAGAGTGGAGATCATATTTCATTGCTGCAAGTGAGAAATCAAATTAAAACTTCAAAGTAAATTACGAGCCAAAAGAAGCAACAGAAATCAAGCAAGATGAATAGAAGATACAAAAGATTTTAGATAAACTTTAAAAAGGGAGAAGAAAAAATATTATATTAATGTCCACAACTGACTGGAGAAGTTCAATGGGACTCATGAGTATATCCAATTCCAATAGAAAAGTACTAGGGTAAGAAAGAACTCTAGCATCTGAAAGAGACTAAATAAGATTTAAGAGGTAACACTAGATTCTTACGATCACCGAAGGAGTTATCAATTTGCTCTTTAACTCAATGCAATATGGAGAACATTTTGGTTCATATATAAACATGGTTTTCTTTCCAAAATATAAATAAGCCTAAAAGCTTTATCATTTAAGCAATGCATGAATGTGATTTTATCAATATGATGTTTCAAACATGCTACAGTATATGAATGAGCCTTTGTCCAACTCGAGAGAAGATCTAACTCCATCAAAGCATTCAATTATGTTTTCCGAGGAGAAAAGGAACAATTTTTTTAGAAGATCAAGGAAGGAGGGGTGTTGCCATTGGAATGGTATGCGGAATGCACCTTGAGTGGGCTTGATAGTGAAGGTGTGTGTGCTTTATAGAGGAGGTCATGTTCAAATCTGAAGAACACCTCGCTGAACAATACATAAGGTAAATGGAAAAAAATATCACCTTGTGGGTTTCTACAAGGGGGGGTCTCATACACCAAATCGATGTCTCGCTTAGTGGTGACAGGAAACTACCTTTACCTTTTACCCTTAACAATTGTGGAATGAATTGCAAAACTGGGCAAAGACGTAGGAGAATAATATGAACAAAGAAGAAATATTGGAAAGCAAATATCATATCAAAACCTATGAGTGGGAAATCAAATTAAAACTTTAAACAAAACAAAGAAGACCAAGAGAAGCAAGAAGTGACGAGGCATAAGAGTTCAAACAATACCCAGAAGAAAGAAAGAAAGAAATTAAATTTAAAGTCCGCGGATGACCAAAAGAAAGTCAATGGGACTCAAGGAAACAACCATTAACAATAGAAAGTTCAAGGAAAATAAGACAAAGAACAGCAACGTGCCATTAACAAAGGTGGTAATGGAACCAATACAAATAGCAATGGGGGCAAACATGAGCCCCCAAAATCATGTGTTGATGATGACTGGAAAACCTCATCGAAAATATGTGTCTATATCTCAAGTGGGGAAGCCGTCTAACCCATCTTCAATCATTGTGAACAGATATGAAAGTGTTTGTCGGGGAGCACCCAATGTTAGAAGGATCAAGTTAGGGGATCCTTGGGGGAAGCAAAGCACTTCCTTTAGAAACTTACCTAACATCCAAGGCCGAAATACTTTCCATAATACAAAGAAACTTGTAATGTGAGTCTACCCCTGTGGTTTGGGAGGCAGGCGGTACGTAGTAGATCCACGTTGTTAGAAAGGGATAGAGCCACGTCGACGGGAAGAAGCAAAGCCACGATGCTGAGGGAGAGCATGCTGGGGGATTTGAGTAGTAATGGCATGCTGAGAGAAACGTCACATAACTAATCTATCAGCTATGATGTGTGATGTACCGGCGTCAAAAGGGTGATTAGTGTTCCCAATCGCCTGGATGCACTGGAAGAATGAAGTGATCAACATGGGGGCTCTAGAGCCTCTAGGCTCCTATTGTATGGATCTATGCCAGAGGGTGATAGTCTTGCGAAGATAAAGAGCCAGGCAATGTTGGTTTGGATATCTAAAGAAAGTAAATGGAGTGTTGGCTAAGTCCCTATAGAAACAATGATATCTTCCACGAATCTCATGGTAAATAGGGAAATTTGAAAGATGAAGTGTTCCTCGACCTCCACCCCCTGGGGAGAGCAAAGCCAACAAATCTGATCCAGACGAAGAATGTGGTGATATGTTTCAACCCCTAATTGGTGAGAATACTCTCATTTGACCAAGGGAAAACCTAAAGTCATGAGACCAATGGCACTAGAGATAGTGAGGGTGATAAATAATACCATCCACTACTTGCAAGAAATGCTTAGCATAAAAAGCAAGCTTGGCGCTAAGCGGCTCAAGGGAAGATTTCCAGGTGGCTTGGATATACTGTTTGTAGATCTCTCTGGCAGCTCTAATGATGACGTCCTTGTAGAAAGGAGCCTAGGGGACCGACTAGGGAATACATGAAAGGGGGTAACCAATCCATAGAGATGCCAATAGAAAGGACCATCCTAGTCTCAAAGTACCAACAGTGTCAATGTCTGGTGGGGACCAATGAAGCAATCCTCTCTGAAGAGAAAAGTGCTAAGTATGGATATCTCTCACGACCCGAGGTTGAGTCCCCCAAAGACTTGAGTTTGTGGATGTACAAAGTAACCTGAAGATAGTCTCAAGGCATAGCGATAGGGCATCAAATTCACTTTGAACGATGCAATGAGCAATTATCCACTTGCAATGGATCATACGTTGTAACATGAGAGTCTAGACCCTCTCAATATGAGCCCAATCAACAGCCCCATGCCAACTCCTCACATCTCTTAACCATATAAAATTGTAGGTTTGATGATTGCATCAAATAGGCATAATTTGGAAGTAATGTCATGGAAGTGGAACTGGAAACATTGACATTATAAGATAGAAGGAGAAGCATACCAATTACAAAGGCGTGGATGAGAGGCAGACTTCATGTTATAGCATGGACCAAAAAATTGGACCCCTAAATAAGTGTAGGCCAATTTGATCTCTAGAAGTTCCCCTTTGTAGAAAACTAGAATTTGGGGAGAGCGCATGGAGATATTGAAGATCATTACCTTAGTTTTACTAAAGTTGATCACAAGTTGTCGTAGTTCCCAAAAGTGAGCAAGGGCATCAAGTTGTCGTTGTAAACCCTCAGTAGAGTGTGAGAGGACGACAACATTATTGGCAAAAAGAAGGATAATTATAAGCACCTCATGCAAAAAACAACCATCATCCATATGTATATGTTGCCGAAGAAACTTCTATAACTCATCAATGTAAATTTTGAATAGCGTCGGTGAGAGAGGACATCCTTGCTTGACCCCAATAGGTACTCTTCACAAAGTCAAAAAAACTGTGAGAAAGTAAGAAACTGCCTAAGAATTGTCTCATAAAATCTCCAAGCAACAGTAATCAAAGAATCGAGAATGTCTGGAGACTCGAGATCTTGTAACTTCTTGAAAAGCAGGTGTCTTGAAACCAAGTCAAAGGCTTTCTTAAAGCAAACAAAACAGATAAAGACTTTGAAAGCCCTGTGACGAGCTTCTTCAATAATAGCCCGAAGTGTGAAGATGTGGTCTATAGTCACCATATTTGATGAACTCAACTATGAGACCTTAGCAATCAGCGTATTTTGCCGGTGCACAATTTCAAAATAGCTCTCTTGACTAAAGAAGTGGAGAAAACTGAGGATGGTGGGGGAGTAGGGGCAGTGGCAGCAAGATGGACAAGAACATCATAGAGGGAACTTAGGAGACCCATGCTTCGACGGTGATGTCAGATACTGGGTTTTCTCGAGAGAAGAGTAAGCCAAAAATTCTTGGGTGAGTGGTGGAGATCAATAAGGAGTGTATGCCATCTAGATGCAAGAAACTCTTGTTTCTTACGTCAGAGAAGACAATGGTGCTCCCTGCGGGAGGTGGGTGTAGAGGAAGGGCATGGGTTAGAGAAAATAATAGTCTCTAATGAAGAAATTTACACTAACCATCATACCACTAGTAATGAATAGTGTGGGGACAATAGTCAAGGGCAGCATCCTAGACGGTTTGACGTATGAACTCATACATGCAATCGATGGTGGGAAGAAGGGGAGTAGAATCCAAACATAAGCAGTTAGAGATGCAGCACAATTCCCAAAGTCTTAATGTAGACACCTACTTTTGGTCCACGAGTAGTTTTAGTTATCAAATTGCATTGTTCTCAAGTACTCGTGTGTTCTTTGATTATCGATTCATATTAAGTTCTCATTGGCACATTTTTCCTATATTTTAGCCATATTCTTCCCCATATGCTTCCCTTTCCTCTTGTTTTCTCTCTTTGTTTTCTTCTTGTTCTAGGCTTTTTTCCAAAACATAGCTATACATTTCCGGTTTGTCAAAAACATACCCCTACATTTTTTGTCACCTTTTTGGTGGGCGCTTTTGACCCTTATTTTGGGTTCCTTAGGGTTACTAGTCCTCCTTTGTCAGTTGTTTCTGCTTGGTGTGTATCGGCTTGTGCATTAATAGGGTCAAAGTCTATAAATACACAGGTGCATTAGTGCATACAGGGCATGGAAATTGAATGTGTATGCCACTAACAATAAATGAATTGAAAGCAAAGGTCTAGCATTTATTGAAAAGTAGAATTTGAGTGTTTAGAGTAGAATTTGATTCAAGTTTGAAGTCTTTATTTGCATTGTGCCACTTGTTCATGCTAGTATGAAAAGTCATATGGTGATTAGGGCTTGCATTCACAAATTGTTTGCTGAAGAGTATTGAATAGTTTCTCATTGACTCCCCTATTTTTTATTGGTCTTATATAAGTTGTTAGGGTTGCAGAGGAGATCAGTTTCTCAGAGATTGATGCGGAATTCTGAAAATGCCAATGAGGTTTTCAAAGCCCAATAGCATAGGAACAAGGTCATCAAATCATTGTTTTAGAATATGACAGTTTTCAGAAACGTATTGGTATCGTTCTTGTTGTGCCAATAAAGGAGTGCTACGATTCTAGTCATCTGGAAACAGTTGTGTTTGCTCCAAGATTTTTGGGTTTTGTTTGCCTTGCTATCTGAACCTCTCTTTTTTAAGGCATGTTTCTTTTTTTGTCTCTAGATTTGGGACAACTCAAATATTCTTCTAAAACTCCCTCTTTGCATTTCTAAGGCTTGTTTGTTTGCCTTATGTGTTGCTTATGGGCCATATGTGTTCATGATTATCCACCTATTGCTAGAAGTTACAATGCTTATGCACATGTTACTGATGGTATTGTTGAGATAAATGTTTGATCTACAAGTACATATATATATTTATGCATTCACAATTGGATGGGGGCACCTTTCATGTTTGTTCTGGGGACATTTCCTAGCAATTGCTTTAAGTTATCTTTTGTGGTTTCCTTTATCAAATTGAGCTTTCATGTGATCATATATATTTTAATTTATCTTCCCTGGCATGCAACTCTATGTGCTTAGTGCTTCTCTGTATGTTCATATTCCTATCATACTTGCTTTGACTTCAGTGTTGCTTTGTGCTTAGTTATATGAGTGTTTTGCTTCCTCTATGTTGTTTTGATTCTAGTATGCTTGACATGTTTGCTTTATATCTTTATTGTTTGGCATGCTTCTCTTGTTTTCCATATGTTTGATGTGTGTTGCATATGCTTAATGTTTGGCGCACACCTCTTGTTTTCCCAATGATTGATTTATATTCCTTAATTTTGCTATGCACTCAAGTGTCACATGTTTATGCTTGTTTACCTTTTGTGCTCTAATTGTTATGTTTCTCTCCTACTAGCATGACATTATTGTCTTGTTTACTAGGTGTGGCATGCTTACTATGCACTTCCCTACTTACTATGTTTACTCTGTGTTGCTTAATTATTGGTGTCATGATCTATATCATTCAAATGTTCTTGTTTGACTTGCCCACATTGCCATGATTTTTATCATGCACCTATTGGGCAAAGACTTCATGTGTATGCTTTCCTTTGGTATATTTGTT
The DNA here is from genome assembly GCA_037957365.1 of Torreya grandis. Lineage (NCBI taxonomy): Eukaryota > Viridiplantae > Streptophyta > Pinopsida > Cupressales > Taxaceae > Torreya > Torreya grandis. The sequence continues at coordinate 570,200 of JARHVA010007190.1, forward strand.
GTTACACTGCTTATATTGGGGCATTTTATCTTTAGTGCTTCATTGATTACATGTTGCTCACTCAGGGATATTACTATTGTGCCTATATTGTGTATATCTTGGTAACTTGGGGGCATGTTACACTTGTGCTTATATAGATTATACTTGATCCGCCATCCGAGGTCATTTATCTATGGCATACATGTTTTCACGATGATATATTATTATGTTATACATCATTGCTTTATTTCCCTTTTTTACACATAACAAGCATAATCCCTTTCGTTTGAGATATGTGATTCACAAGTTCATTCAACACCTATAAAAAGGAGCCGTATGATCCACTTGTTTGTCTCCAAGACTCTAAAACACTCCCTTGCTTCCGCACATGGAAGCAATCACATGGTGGTACACAACAAACTTTTTCTTGCTCCCTCACATGAAGCAAAATCATATGGTGGTACATAACATACCTCGCTTGGTCTCATCACAAGACACATATATTTAGATACAACACAAATTCATAGATATGGATTTCACATATGCATCTTCACAATTTTCAACACAATCAGGAGTATCCATTCCTATCCTCAGTTTGTTTCCTATATTTCGGCAATTCCTTGATTATGAATTTATATAGACAGTGAGTCATTTGCATAAGGTTCTTATATGTTTGCATGGCGATGAGTTTCAATATCCCAAATGACGAGCATAGATGTTTGTTCCAAGATCTTCATGACCTTTCACGGTGGCAATCATGTGATCTCTCTTTCCTTTTGACTTTTAGTTCATCATTGTTCCTATATTGACTTCAAGAACTCTTAGATATTTCGGCAATTGATACATCTTCTAAGAACTCTTATATGTATGCAAGCACACACATCAAAGTGAGTCATTAGGTAGAAACACATAATTTTGGTCTAGTGGTAGTTTTAGTTGTCAAATCGGATCGTTTTAAAGTACTTGTGTGTTTGTCTATTTACGGTTCATATTAGACCCTTATTGGCGTGTTTTTCTGCATTTTGGCCTTGTTCTTCTCTATCTACTTCCCTTTCCTCGTGTTTCCTTTCTCCTCCCTAGTTTTCTATCTCCCCCCCTTTTATTTTGTTTCGGGCTTTTTTCTAGAAACATAGCATTACATTTCAGACATTTTTGGTCACCTTCTTGGTGGTCTCTTCTGACACTTGTTTCGGGTCCCACAAGGTTTATCGTCCTCCTTTGTCAGATTTTTCCACCTGTTGTGTCAGCGTACACACTGATAGGGTTCTAATTTGAATTTGAAAAATCTAAATACGTAGGTGCATTAGTGCATATAAGACATGGAAATTGAATGTTTGAATGCCACTAGTGATAAGTGAATTGAAAGCAGGAGTCAAGCATTTATTGAAGAGCAGAATTTGAGTGTTTAGAGCAGAATTTGATTCAAGATTGAAGTCTTCATTTGCATCGTGCCACTTGTTCATACTAACATGAAAAGTCATTTAGGGATTAGGGCTTGTATCCACAAATCGATTGCTAAAGTGCATCGAGTGTTATCTTCCAAACTTGTTCCATAACAAGGCCCTGATAATAATGGAGGGATAACAAATGCCCCTCATTGACTCCCCTGTTTTTTATTGGTCTTTGATAAGTTGTTAGAATTGCGGCAAAGGAGATCCATTTCCCAGATATCTACACAATTCTAAAAAAAGCGAGGTTTTTAAAGGAGTGCTACAATTATGGCCATTTTGGAAAAGTTGTTTGCTCCAAGTTTTTTGGGTTTTATTCACTTCGTTGTATGTGGCCATGTTTTCCAATGCATGTTTCTTTCGATTGTCTCCAAATTTACGACAATTCAGATATTCTTCTACAACCCCATCTTTTCACTTTAAAATTATTCTAGAATATTTCTTTATGCAATTAGGTCTGATTTTATTGTTTTATTAGGGTAAATCTGGTTAAGATTTTATTACCAAGTAGTGTGGGTATTTATTTTGCACTTTGATGTAAAACCACTTTCCCCTACCTACACTTAAGAATATTCAAGAAGGAGCACTATATTCTTATAATCACAAGGGCAATTACCATTTTCCTCTTCAACCGCCTTATGCAACGTGAAGAACATTTTTGTTTATATATATGTATATTGATAAAATAGATTTGACCTAGTGTGTGTTCTTACAACTTAGTCAACAATGTTACAAAACCACCATGTAAAATAATATAACATCAAATATACTCAGCCATGCATGCAAATAATACCAATAACTAACAAACAAATAATGATCTTTCAATACCAAATGGTGAACACAAATGAGTCTTAGGTCATCATCAAAGGCCATACCTTTGATGATACCCCTTCATATAAATAACAATACTTAATTATATTAAAACAATGCTTTTGGAAAATCATGATAAGATTACTTGGTGTAACTATTCTAACCCAAGTACCCTCTAAGATGCCTACACTATCCCCCTAAAAGATTTAGATAGACTCGTATTTTGAGTTCACACTACTCCAAAGTGGAAGTGTGTTCCCCCGAATGGGTAAAATGAGATCAAACCTTGAATCTACAGTTCCTTCCTAGGGCATCTCAAGGCCCTATTGCACTTGTGAACCATAACATCCATGTGACTTTGAGAGTAACATCTCAACTCCATTAGTGATGCAATGTAGGAGTGGCATTTTGATTGTTTCCACATATTACATGTCAAAATTCAACCATAGTTACTAAGAGACGGGTACGAGTACAGGGAGATGCCTATGGAAACCGACACGCCATTTTTCAGAAAAATAGGAGATAAGTACTAGAAGACGGCAAAATAATAATAATAATATTTTTATAATTTAAAATTAAAAATATATTACAATTTAAAATTAAAATATAATTAATTTATTAAAAAAAAATTGTGCAAATTGATTTAAATTTTAACTTTGCATATTATTAAATAATAAATATATAATCAACTAAAATTATATTAAAATTAAATTTATAACATATATATATTAAAATTAATAATATATATAATTATAATATATATATATATATATATATAATAAAATTAAAACTTTAAATATTATTTAAAATGGCAAGATTTTAAAAATATGTTATTATTTAATATTTATATTTTACAACATAGACTATATGTCTATACTGCTGACTACCGTGCCAATGCCGTATAAATGCCAAGGTAGTTCGTGGAATTCACATGGCATCCCCACAGAAATCAACCACATGCCCATGGGCCACACTAGATATTAGATGAATGAATCGAAATATCTGTTTTGGCAGGGAATAATTTTAACATGATGAATGATTTTTTTCCATAATAGAAGAATGTCAGTCGATTTGCAAGCAAATATTAGAGTGCAGTCTTGGTTCTTCTTCATATTGATAGAGGCATTTAGAAGGAAATTCGACAAATAAACGAACCCATAAACAAATTCATGAAAAGTTTCAGATTGGGTGACAAATATGCCTCGCACCAGTTAACCTTCATTCTGATAGAGATACAATGATCTTAGTAGTCTTAGTGCTAGGCTTAGTAACAAAATCCCTTTATGACTTTAGTTTGCTTTAGTAAAATAATGTGAACATGAGTTAATGGTCACTTAACTCATTTTATGGCTAACTGTTGTGTCACTCTTGCATTAAGGTTTACATTGTTTCTTTCCTATAAAGTGAGAGTTGCTCTTTTATTAATTTATCCAAGAAGTATCTCTTTCAAGTTCTCTCGTGTATTTGCTTGGTTTCTTTGTGTGTTTGGTTTTCATAATATGGTACCAGGGCCACAAGGAGATGTCGGTAAGTAGCAATCGAGAGCCTATGCGGTGCTTAGATCAATGATAGACCTAGGGGCTGTTTACAGTATGTACGAAGAAACCAAAAGGGCATTCAAGCAAAGAAAGCTAAGTTTTTTTTGGTTTTAAACCTAGATCCATTTATTTTCATTTAAAACTAAGTTTTTTTCACAAAAAGAGATCGGTTATTTTCACCGTTCAGAACATCAAAAGTAAAGCTGTACAGAAAAGCGTAGTTGTACAGAATAGTAAGGTTGTGCATTATATTGTGGAATATTACAAATGTGCGGAATCATACAGAAAAGTACATTTGTCAACTTTAGTATGGTTGTATGGAATAGTGCAGAGCTGTACGGAATAGTGATTTCCAAAAAAAATGCACATTCCAGATTTTCTGCATTTTGTAATGATTTTCAAGGTTTTCAACGGATTCAGCAGTTTTGGGAGGGGATTTCTCTTTTGTTTTCTTCCAACATTTGGAGTCTGTGGGAAGAAAGATCAAATTTGTAGCTGTCACTCTCTATTTCAGCATACTTATTAGCATTTATTTTTATGAAAATGGCTAGTTTGTCCCATATAATGTTCGAGAGCAACGAGAAGTTTTCCAAGAAGAACTTTAATACTTGGAAACAAAAAATGGTATCCAATTTTAGTACAGATGCTTAGAACAGCTTGTTTTGGGGATGGAATCCCTATCTACAACAGAAAGAACAAGACAAGTTCGATGGGCAGAATAGAGAGGCAATGAGTCTAATAAAGCTATCCATGACTGACAAACCAAAAGTGCAGACTGGCAATGACACAACAGGCATTACAAAGCAACTGACGGAGTTGCATGAAATCTCCAATAAAGGTAGAGTTTTCTTCCTTGATTCTTTTTATTAAAATGGATGAAAGTGAGCCTTTGCAAGATTATTTGATAATAATAAAAAATACTAGAGAACAATTGAATGCCATTGAACAAAAGATATAAAAAGATATGGTTGTAATTACTCTGAAGAGTTTACCATATTCGTTTGAGCATTTTATTGAAACCCTGGATATTACTGCTACTAATGTTTATCTAAAGTTTGAAGATTTGGGCACTAAAATATTACAGCAAGACAGGTGGAAAAAGCCATTGGGTAGCGGCAGCAAGATTGGGGATTCAAAGATGCAAAAATGAAAACAATCTGATTGGTTCTAGCAATGGCATCACAATGTGGCTAGAGATTACATCGAATGGACGTGAAGAGTGCCTTCCTCAATGGAGATCTAGAGGAAGAAGTATATATATACCAACCACAGAGGTTTTAAGTTCCAATAAAGGAACATATGGTGTGCAAACTAAAGAAATTGACAAAGGTGATGTGGTGATTCTAGTGAAATATGTTGATGACATCATCATCACAAATAATGAGGTCAGAGCTATTGAAAAGATAAATCAAATTTATGTTCCGCTTTTGACACGACAAATATAGGCTTTCCACATTTCTATTTAGGTGTAAAAGTTTTGCCAACTGATATACATATTTTTTGCTTCTCAAACAAAATATGCAACATGTTTGTTAGCTAGGTTCAAGATGACCAATTGTAAAATATTATCTACATCTATGAAAACATGGGTAAAACTTTCAGCCAAGACCAATCGATTCAATAGTAGTAAATGAATCCGTCTATAGGTAATTAGTTGGCAACTTCATCTATCTTACAACCACTAGCCCTGACTTATGATCTACAGTCTACTATATCTCCCGATTTATGACAGCTCAACAAAACACTTGATAGCAGCAGAGGGTGCTACGTTATGTGAAGGGAACATTAGATTTTGGCATTCTATATGTAAGAGCAAGGAGCTACAGTTTTGTGGCTACTCAAACTCAGATTGGACAAGATCTGTGGGTGACAGCAAGTCTACAACAGGTTGTGTTCAATTTAGGAACATGGGAAGTTTCTTGGATCAACAAGAAACAACATGCAATTTCACTTCACTCTACAGAAGCAATATATAGAGTGGTAAAAGGGGCATGCAAAGCAGTTTGGCTTAGAAGAGTGCTTGCATATTTGCAAGTTAATCACATGGCCTACAACACAGTTTTGTGATAACCAGGGAGTTCTTAAGTTGGCAAAAAATATTGTCTTTCATGAGCGTACAAAACATGACAATGTGCATTGTCATTTAATTCAACAACTCATAGATGGAGTAGTTGAGCTGCAATATTCCAACTCAGGCCCAAAGTGCAGACATTCTCACCAGGAACCTTGGCCTGGATAAATTTGTAAAATTTTGAGATAAACTTGGTGTATTTTCCAAAATGACCGTTAAAGGGGTATGGTCTTACTAGTCTAGGTGATAGGCTTTGTAATAAAGTTATTTTATGACTAGTTTCCTTTAGCAAATTATATAAACATAACTTAATGTTCAATTATATCATTTTAGGGTTAGGTTTTGTGCCACCCTTGTATTAGGGTTTATGTTATTGTTTTCTTATAAAGTGGTGATTGCTCTTTCATTAATTTATCCAAGTAGGAGTTCTCCTTCGATTTCTCGTGTATTTGCTTAGCTTCTTTGTATGTTCAGTTTTCATAATATATTCAACAGTTTTCTAAATGATCAGATGTGTCATAAGCCATCAAAACAGCATCATTGAACAATTTCTGCACGATTAGACCCATCCTAAAGTGAAGAACAGAAATCTTAATATTGCAATTCCAAGACAGTTTGGTGAGATTTCGTTCCAATAGAGTCCTTTTAAGATCATTTTAAATGTTAGTGGGCATAGAGAAAATAGAAGGCACGCTTTTTGAAGTTCGAAGAATGAGTATGAAAAAAGGCAATGTTTCTCTGAGTTTCCAAGACAAGGGAGGGCATTTATGGGGACGGCGAACATTTTTCCAAATTTTGAAGATGGCAGGGGTACAACTACTAGAAATATATATAAAAAATGGTATTTGAAAATTAAATTGAAAAAAAATAAATAGCTTTAAACAAAATAAAAATGCATATTATAAAAAAAACAAAAAGAAATTGAAATTAACATCATAGAACCAACATTGAATGACATATTCACATTAAAAGTACTGAAAATTCAAAAACAAAATTCATATACCAATATTATAATCTTAAACCAATAACCATCCATTATCAAGTACAAGTTTGAAATTACACACTAAACGTTGATAATAAAATTACAAATATGAAAATGCTTAGCTGCGTTGAGTTACAAGATCGATAGTCAAAGTCATATCAAAGATGGAAATCGCATGAAATGCTTGTCATCACTAGAATTGTTGGCCTCATCTAGCTCTTGCAAAAGCACCCCATCTAAACCTAATCCTCATCAACCTGCCCCAGCTCCTCAAGCTCTACATCCCACAGTGCTACTAGACTCTCCTTGTACTCATTTGTCTTGCAATCAATGAAACACAAGACACTATGTAAAGCAACAAGTTTCTCTGCTCTCATAGACGTGAGCATGTTCCTCTAAGAAATGGATAAAGCTATATGTAGATCTAAGTCAATGGCAATTGTTAATATCTACCACCAGTTTACTAAGTTTTCCTATGCTATAGTGAGTCTATTTATCTTAATGCAACTCTTATAGCCTTGGAGTTCAACAAATTTGGTCCATTGATCTCTAATTATTACAGCATCCTCCACACTATACATTTTCTTGAGAGCCTTCACGAAATCCTATTTCACCTCCTCGTCATTAATAGGAATGACTCTCCCAAGCCTCTCTACAATCCATTCCATATCCACTTCTTATGCAGCCATGCGTAGAAGGGTGTTCAGCTTTTCCAACCTCCATTGAATGGTGGATTGAATATGGTCATGATAGAATGCCAAGGTGGGGTGTCTATCACGAACCATGGCCTTCATCTAGCCAAGCATGCTATCAATACACTTTTATATCTCTCCAACGTTGAGATGCTAACGTCTCCATATTTAATGACAATAAAAACAAAGGATCCAGTGGTAGTAATCCCTATGGTCATCAATCCATCTCACCAAACTACATGGGTAATTAGCCACTACAACTGTCGAGTAAAATGGGAAGTGATGTTGAATATTGGGTTCATTGGATTCTCTTTGTTGTATCTTGAAGTGTTATCTTGTCTTGAATGTTTCATGTTTCACCTGTTTGTGGATAGAGTTATCTATTCCAACAAAAAAATTGATATATACATGACTAAAGAATATGGTATAACTCCTAAGGCATTCTTATGCCAATCTCCTGCATGGTCGACACTTAATACTCTCCACTCTTGAAGCAAATTGAGACATACACCACTATTGTGTCTTATATGCAAGCCCTACCACCTACACCAACTTTTATGGAAGATTTGCATTCAGGTTTGTTTGTGGCCTTTGTAAGTGTGCAAGAATTAACTACCTATTAAATAGCAGTAAGATAAAAATGTACATGCTCATCACCTTGCACTATTTTCCTTCTTAATCTTGTAAATCTACCTTTCATTGACTCAAGTAATTCACCTTCTAGAACATCCCTCCATGTGGTGTGGTACCACTTTTGTCTCTTGTGTATGTCCTCCTGATCCTGTTGTGAAGACTAAGAAACACTCTCTTCACCACTAGATCCCTAGAGTTTGACTCTGATGTTTTCAACTATGATCGTTGTTCAGGTTTTAACAGTAGAACTTGTACTAAAAGTATTATCAGCAAGTACCCATACAATATTATTTGTAGATTCACCATTATCAAAAAATAATAGTATTTTCTCATCTACAAAAACATATCTACTTCCCAAAATTATGTTAGTAGAGACATATGGTAATCTATATGCCTTAGACTTCTCATGATAGCCAACAAACATCTATATTTTGTTGAATGCAACAGCAATGCTACCACGAACACGAAAGTTACTAACATTTGTTGTTTTCCTTGACACGCTTCCTCAAGGGTAACATTCTACAAGGCTTTAGAAGGACTTCTATTGAGGATACAATATTCACAGTTTATGCCTAGTACCAAAAAGGTACATTCCATCTCTACACCATGCATCATGCCATCTGCATAATTGTCCTATTTCTAATTTCCAAAACTATTTTGTTGAGTGTATGTAGTATATTGCATGTATATACCTTGTATGCCTTATTTCTTGCAGATTCTCTAAACTGTTTTGAAATTAACTCACCTCCATTCCCTGATCTAAGAGCTTTCACTTGTCTACCTCTTTGTTTCTCTACCAAAGCTTTCCATGTAACAAAATTAGATAAACAATCTAACTTTTTATTCAAAAAATAAACCCACATTTTCCTTTAAAAGTCATCAACTATTAACAAGAAATACTAAATTCCATATATTGAATCTGTTTTCATTGGACCATGCCAATCCGCATGTACCAGGTCCAAAACTCCTTAGGCTCGCTATGCCTTGCTAATATCAAACGGATGTCAAATTTGCTTGCCTATCTGACACCCTATACACACATTCTGACTTTTTTGAATGGATGGAAGTCCATTCACCATATTAGTCTTACTTATTACATTCAAATACTAATAATTCAGGTGACCTTACCTCTCATGCCAAAGCACACTATTGCTTTCAACCATTGCTATGCATGTTCTTTTTTTGTTTTGCGATCAACCAATTTTATTAACCCCTTTTAACCAATTCCAACCGCAATTACTTTGTTATTATGAAGACAAGTTACCATACATTTGTTTCCTTGGAACTTTACAAAAAGATAAGGTTTTGTAGTTATCTCACTTATAGATAGAAGATTTTTGTTCATATCCGACCTATACCAAACATTCTTGAAAGTGTAATTAACAGAATTGCTCAAACTTACATGAACATCTCAACACCCTCTAATAAAGGGAGTCCAACCATCACCAAAGGAAATAGATTCATTAATACTATTGTTTTCAATAAAATTAACATACAAGTTTTTGCGACATGTTAGTGTCGGATGCACCTAATTCAAATTACCATGTTCTAGACTCTGGTGACTAGTTCTGAGATGCCATGAATGCAAAATCACTTGTTGCCCCTTGTTCATCTTCTTCAGTGACATTTGCATATCGTGATCTCTTTTGACCATGTGCTTTGACATACTATATCTTTTGACAATCTTTCTCGAAATGTAATGGCTTCTTACAATAATGACATTTCAACTGTGACTTGTTACCTCCTTTGAAAGCTTCGTCACTTGACGAACTACTAGCATAGGACTATCTGTCTATGCCCTTGAGCTGGGGTGCAATGAATGCAATCTATAAAATCCGAAGTTGTTGCCAGTAAAAGATCTTGCCTCCTCTCCATCTGCATGAGAAGCATTGACAACTTGAAATCAAGAGTTTGTGTTTTAGCAATGAGAAGCGTTGACTCCACAAATGAATTAAATGATGAAGATAAACTATGCAATACCAATGCAACCTTATCTTGGTCATCCATTGGCTTCTCAATGGCAACTAATTGATCACAAAGATCCTTTAGATGTAGGAGATCCTCTGAAATAGAACCTCCTTCCTAAAACTTAGAGGAAAATAACAAATTCTTCAAATATAAAGCCCTTCCAGCTTTAGATGCTTGATATTTTGTGGCTAAACTCTTTCACAATTCAAACGTACAGTAGCATTTCTAACCTCTGGAGCTTGTGCAACTGACACTGTTAACATTAAGGCCTCCCTATGTCTTTTATCATAGTCTTCAACATTAGTTCCAGGTCCTTGTTCTTTACCTAACACAATTTGGTCAATATTTCTATACTCACACATACTAAGAATCTTGTGACACCACAAACTGTAATTTTTACCAATTATTTTTTGTGAATCAAGAAATAATAAATACTAAATCCCAACTATTTCGACCTTACCACTAGATTCCGTAGACCACTTAAAACACGAAAACAATCAAATCTGAAGTTTTACAAACTTTCAGACCAAAATTCCTTCACTACTGTGTCATATTCTCCATTACAACCCACTAAGCAATTTTTCGAACAAAAATACAATTCCAAGGAAAAGTTACAATATTAATCTATCCCTAGGTGATTTAAGGCAATCATTTGAATTTTTTATAAAGTTTATAAGACATACTTTAAAAAATATTAAACAAATCTAATATCTTAAATATATCGCCGCTTGGCCTAATATTTTATAAAATGAAAACTATAGAAAAGACTTTGCAATAAAATTACTTTAAATAGTTGTAAAATTGCTCAGAGCTTCTCTTCACCGTGCCCAGAGGTGCACTTTTCACTAGCCACACCCTTCACTGGCACACTAATAATTTTTAGGCGCCCTTCTCCAACACTCTATTCTCCAAATCAGCAAAGAGGCATGTTCCGAATGGTTTTCCTCTTCCCACATCCTTTCTAGAGTTGTCACACTCCAGCCAGCAAAAAAAATACACCCACCACTAGGCAGCCACATCCAACTTGCAGTGAATGGTCAAGGAAGAAACAAAAGTGCCCGGCAGAATAGAAGTCACGCTTAGGTTGTTATTTATCACTCAAGCAATTAATTTTCTTGTTCAGGCAACAAATCAACACTCACACTCCTCCAAACAGCAAAGAAAAATAATAACACTCAACAAATAGAAACGCCACCTCCAGGTTTGTCACACCCTCCTTCAAGCGCTAAGCATAGCTGCATCACACCACTGCATGAAATGCATCTATAGGGCTGCATTTATCTATTCCACACCCTTCACATATATGCTCAAACAACAATGAATATGTTCCAGGGCAATAAAAAACTCTCAGGCTGCAAAAACAACATCCATGCAAAAACAAATGCTCAAGTTGTGAAAGAAAACATTAAGCTTCTCCTCCAACACATTCAGTTTGCATTAAATTATTTCAGGCTGAAATAATTTAATATCTCCTTCACCAATGCTTTCTTCTTGTCTCTCTTCTTTTGCTGAAATAAATTTTCCCTCACTCTTCCTCGCACCAACTATAATTATTTCATACCAGCTGCAGGCTTATCAAGGAAAAGAATTTCATATACCTCCAGGCAAATCATACAGGGTCTGATACCATATTATTTTATTATTAAAGCCATGAATATTACATTGCATATTGGCTGGATAAATATCCATATTGTAGCCTGTCAACTAGGATGTAACCTTATCGATCCACCTATCTACGTGCTAACATTAGCACTGATACCATATTATTTCAGGCTGAAATATTTTATTATCTCCTTCACCAATGCTTTCTTCTCGTCTCTCTTCTTTTGCTGAAATAAATTTGCCCTCACTCTTCCTCGCACCAACTAATTATTTCATACCAGCTGCAGGCTTATCAAGGAAAAGAATTTCATATGCCTCCAGGCAAATCATACAGTGTCTGATACCATATTATTTTATTATTAAAGCCATGAATATTACATTGCATATTGGCTGAATAAATAGCCATATTGCAGCCTGCCAACTAGGATGTAACCTTATCGATCCACCTATCTACGTGCTAACATTAGCACATGAATCTAAAGAACTTTAACGGAAATACACAGCCAATACTTAGGCTTTATTGTAGGTTGACTTAAATAATTACTAACTTATTCTAATATTTAACATACTTAATCAATGAACGATGAAAATTTGTTCAATGGTTTGAATGAATCAGATCATTATCATTTGTTAATTTATATTTGTAAATAAAAACAAAATACATTTTCCACAGCATTTTATATGTATTTTGAATAACTTTAAGGATGTTAAATAAGCATTCATATCAATCTTTTAGGTAGAGGTTAGCTCATATCAACCTTGATAGGATGAAGGAGAGATATAAGATGACACTTTGTATTTTACAATAAGTTTTCTTTATTTATCTTATTTTTTATTCTCAATGTGTGTAGCACTAGGTCCATACTTCACTAGATTTAAGGTCTTATGCTTGGCCTTCACAAAAATCATCTTCATACCTGCATACAAAAACTTAAAAGCAATGTTATATTATAAAATGAGAGACCACATAATCTCCTTGAATGTTTTTTCATAAGAATTATCCACATTTTATTCTTATCTTCTCTCTAAATTGATCATCTTGTCACTTTCTCTCATTCATGTTATCCTCAATGATAAATCTCTTCTCAATTTATTTGTCTTGTTGCTCACTTGGAAACACCTCATTACTCATGCCTTTATGGGTTATCCTCTTTTTCTTCTTTTCATCTCTCAAGACACTCATCTTGTGCCTTACTTATTTCACAAGTTGCTCTAGTGGCCACTTCACCATCTTTTTCACACTATAGCCAAGACATTGGCCTCTTTTTCCTTTAAATATCTTCACCATGAGATATAACTTCTCAATACTCTTCCCCAAATCTCTGATCATATCTTTCACTTCTTTTTCTATATCCATCTTATCTCGTTTTATTTGATTTCTAGGTCTATCTAGACTAATCACTAACAAGATACCTACGTGGTTATTAAACATATATTAGATATTTAATCTTTATTAAATCCTATATATAAGACTAATATTATCCTCCTTGACTCTCTCTTGTATTATTTCCTTTTATTTTCCTCACTTGAGCTTCAATGTTCTCTTAAACCTATCTTCTCTAGTTCTTTCTTGACTAGTTTCTAGTCATTATCAACAAACATTGGGGCCTAGGTTCCTCTTCTTATAAATATTCTATTTCTCTATTCTGACCTCAATAGGTTATTCCTACTTGAAGGAAAGACATAAGTGGAAAATACGGTGATCTCCCTTTGGCTGCAAATCCCTCTTTCTTTCTTTCTTTCTTCCCTTTTTTTTTTTTTTTTTCCAAAATGAAGTGACTATGGGATTTGGGTGGCAGTCGGTTGTATTAGGGTTTAGGTTAATGGTTTTTTTTTGTTTTTCAACTGTTTTTTAAATAGGCTGCTCGTCAGGGGCATCCAAATGTTTCCACACTCTATGAGGGGTGGCTAAAGGATGTTCAATCCCCTTCCCCAAGACATCTCGGATGTTCAAGATGTCATTCCAGGCCTAGGGATGTGTCCGTGGTACACAAAAAAAAGGTCTAATACATAAACAAAGAAGTCTTGAAGGGGGTTACTGTATAATCTTGAAGGAAGCAATGTCCAATACACTTGTAAAGGTAATTCATTATGGTCCTAATATTCCTACAAGGTGATAATAAGGGGGCTAAGTACCTGATTTTGTATAGTAACGGGGTGATATAAGTTGTGATACAAGACTAAAACATTGGCAATGGGAGAGAGATGAGAAGTAGATTTGGAAAATGATATAAATTCAACAGTGATGTGGTTATTGGAAATGTGATTTTGGGCTTAATAACATAGTGTGATATACCAATTGTAATTATATAATAATTAATGATGTAAGGGGCAAAATGTAAGAGGCTATCCTAAGAATAACCGGAATTCAAAGAACCAAAAAAGAAAAAAAGAGGCAAACCCCAAAAAAAGATTTGGAAACCAAAGGAAGCAATCACTAAGAATATGTTCAATACCTTGCGCTCTTCTACCAATGATGAAGAGCCCATTGAAGATGATGTAAACCTTGGTAGAGAATTCACATCCAAAACCTCCCAACATTCAAGACCGGGGAACTCCTTCTGAGCACCCGGAAGATGATGACAAATCGGAGGAGGATACCCCGATAGCTAATGACCTGGGATTAGAGGATCTCTCCCACTCACAACTTAAACAATTATTGAGTCAATCAAAGATAAGTAGGCTGCAAATGTCAAATTTGGCCTTGAAATCCTCTCGCGGCGGAATCAAACCAAGTACACTCTCCCTTTCAAACTCTAGAAATTTTGAAGCCCAAATCAGCATCGGCAAGGGAAATCAAAATGCAAATATCGGACATGATGAGATCACAAGATCAAAACTCCAACCAGGAAAATCTCAATCCATCTAATCTAGGTTAAGAGGTCTCGAGGAAAAGGGAAGGATGAGATTCCGCAACCAGCGAGATCAGGGAAATAGCATAACACTATTCTTTGGGGGGATAAACCCTTCACCCACAGCTACAGCACACTAAAAACCCCTCATGTTAATTATCTCTTGGAATTTGTGTGGGCTTAATGCCCTGCATAAACAAGTTGTTGAAGCAGCGTATTTAAGATAAAAACCCAAACATTCTGCTTCTACAAGAAACTAAAATGGAAGAGATGATGTTTAACCATAATTGCCAGGAGATAAGTACCAGTACCAATATTGGTACACCATTTTCCAAAAAATAGGGGACAGATATGGGGAGACAGCAAAACATATATATAAATAAATATATAATTATTACTATTTTATTATTATATATATCTCTATATTAAAACATGAGGGTAAACGTCAGGTACTCACAAGAAATCATTTTTTCAAGCCCAAATGGTTAGATAGTGTACCAATTGCGGGCCCAGTAAAGGCCTAAAACCTACAGTTAATCATTTTTCAGGGCCAAATGGTTAGACATCGTATTGACTGCAAGCCAAGTAAAGCCCTAAAAATCGCGATTAACCACGGGTTTTAGGGCTTTACTCGGCCTTCACACATATATTCATTAAACATAATGAAATTAAAAAAAAACTTCATTTTACCATCACGAATTGTTATCATCCCTTGATGCCTTTGTCTACAATTTTCATGTTTTTTATCCTATGTTGTTTGGGTACGAGTACAGGTACGGATACGGGGACGTCTCGAGTACGCGGTACGTCATTTTTCAAAAACCTTGATTTGGATACGTCATGGGTACGTCTGTGTGTCTATATATATATATATATATATATATATATATATATATATATATATATATTGTATATTACTCATTTTTTAGTAAAACACTTGAAACTACATAGTGTGAAAATATTTGTCTATAAATGATAAAACACTTAAAAATATATAATATTCATTCATTCATTACTTCAAAGACAAGATGTACATTCAAATCTAGAATAAATCATCTCGATTGTCCACAAAATCATGAATGCCACTCCCATTATTTTTCAACTTTAT
Organism: Torreya grandis; assembly: GCA_037957365.1. Classification (NCBI taxonomy): domain Eukaryota; kingdom Viridiplantae; phylum Streptophyta; class Pinopsida; order Cupressales; family Taxaceae; genus Torreya; species Torreya grandis. The sequence goes on from JARHVA010007190.1 coordinate 585,883, forward strand.
CATTTACTGACACTTTCTCTCACAGGGGCTCATCGGTGCATTGAATCTCACAAGTGCATGCCTTAAGGGGTGCACAAGGAATGGGGTGGGATCGGCTTGTGGCACTTTGCCAGAGATATTCTCATACTATTCTATCACGCACACATCCCTTCATGCAGCCTTCATACCTCCTATGATGTCTCTTTGAAGTCTTGAAACCCTAAAATATGGCTAAGTTTGAAAACCTGAAACCCTGGAATCTGACTAACTCTGAAATATGACAGGATCCTCCAAAACCTAGAATTTGCATTATGACTGGATTTACATTTAGGGTTGCTTAGTTTTTAGGGTTTTTTTAAAGGATTTTTTGAGGTTTTTTTTTTTTTTTAAATCGCCATTTTTCTGCCGGAATCCCTCGGGTACATGCCGGAAACGTCCCGAGTACTCCTGGAGGCGTCTCAGAGGCGCTCGCCGACGTGCTGGACATTTTCAGCACGCCGGCGGGCGCCTCCAAGACACCTCCGAGAGTACCTGGGACGTCCCCGTGCCGGAGGCGTCTCCGAACAGGAGGCATCAGGCAGGGGGGCATATCCCTGCAACTCCCTTCATTTGCAGGGCTTTACTGTCGTGATTATTCCCTTTGCAATTGTTTGGGTTTGAGGCTTTGTTTGGAGTGAGACACAGGTACATCCTTCGCTTGCAAAGCCTCAAGGCTTCAAGCAGCGAACAATGAGACTCAGAGATGGGCAAGCATTTTGAAGGCTCAAATAGTGACGGGCAGTGTGCTACATGACCATAGGGTTTGAGCCTCGACCAATGAGCTTTCAACTGGCCCACAAGCCCCAAGGTCTCATACTTTCAACAAAGTGCAAACTCTGTAGACAGTGTCATGGTGACATGTATTAAGCATTGGCACCCAAACCATTCGCCAAGAAATAACACTCCAAACTACTAGCTACTACAAGTTTACCAAGCCAACTTCTTATGCATTAAAGCACTTCTTGCCTTTGGAATTCCTTTTAAAAGTATCCATTAGACTGCAGATTGTAACCCACTTCATAGTGACTCATATAGAGCTTCTAAATTCTAACTACTTCTAACAATAAAGTGCAGACTGTAACCTACAAGTTTTAATCACAGATTCACAATAATTCAGAGTAATACATCAATGATCAGTCAAATCTTTGTTTTATAAACTCTAATATAACCCAAAGGTGAGGACCGTGAGGTGACATCAACTTCAAAGCAACTTCCAAATGGCATCCGCTTCCCATGGGCCTAGGAAATCTGATGACCCAACATGGAAACATTGCTATGACGGTCTGGGAATGAACTTTGTTGTATGCAATTATTGCAAGTTTAAAATGAGTGCAAGGGTGAATTGCCTCAAATACCACATAGCACAGATTTCAAAAAATGATGTGTTGATATGCAACAAAGCACCCCCTGAGACTCAAAGGGAGATGGTTGTTGTCCTAGCAACATATGAGGAGAAAAAAAGGACTGTTGAAGCACTTATTGCTATGATGAATAGGGGGCAGCAAGGGCTGATTCTGATAAGCTTATTGCCCAAAAAGTTGTTCGACGGGGCTCGCCTAGTGGAAGCAATTCACATTCACCTACACAAGGCTTTTTTGTTTCTCGAAAGACCCCTGGACCTTTGGTTTGGAACAGATAATTGTAAAATGAAGCAAAAGTGGTTGTGGCAAACCTCTATTACTACAACAGCATCCCATTCAATGTGGCAAAAAACCCATGTTGAGAGAACCTAGTAACTACTTCAAAACCCATTCTCCTCATGACTTGAGAGGCCCAATGTTGGAAGATATTAATAAAAATAAAGAGGTTATTGTAGATGAGCAAAGAAGAATATGGCGCAAGAAGGGTTGCAACATTATGTCTGATGGGTGCGCAGATCGAAGAAATTGCACCTTGATAAGTTTTCTAATAGCTTCAAGTGGACAGTTGGTGTTCTTGACATCACTTGATGCCTCCAACAAAGTGAAAAATGCAAACATTTTGTGTGATATGGTCGAGATGTGGGCAATCTCCAATAGCCTAATCTGGATGGGTTTTAAGTCTAGTTTTTACAAAGTCAACGATGGGTATAAGACTCTTTTAGCTATGGACCTTCAGGAGACGGTTCCCTTCCCCTTGAAGCAATATTGGTTCCGTTCCAGGTTTCCTAAGACGAATGCTTTCCTTTGGATTGCGCATTGGGACAAAATTCTCACATGGACTCATCTGAAAAAAAAAAGTGGCTTTCAAGGTCCTTCCTGGTGTGTTCTTTCTAGACAGCATGAATAAAACACCAACCATCTTCTTCTTCACTGCCTTTTTTCTCATAAAATTTGGAGTTCTCTAATGCAGAAATTACTTTTTAACTTTGCTGATCCTGAAGCTTTGAAGAGCCTTATTCTTGCCAGGACAGCAGCCATCAAATCTCCACCTCTTCTTCAAATTTGGTAATCCATCCAAGCTCTTACTTGTTGGCGGATCTGGTTGGAAAGAAACAGGGAAAATTTTAAGGTGGAATCTAGAGATGAAAGCGTTGTTCTCTCTCTTATTCTTGCCTCTGTTACAGGGCTGATTCTGACTTGGCCTCCTAGCAATGGTAATATTACTCCTGCAGATTTTGGTTCTTTTCTTTAATGGAAGAACATTCTAGTTGGGGTCCCTGATAAAAGGGTTGGAAGAAATACTAAAGTGTGCAAGAAGGTTTACTAGATGTCCCCACATGTTCAGCGCATTAAATTCAACTTTGATGGGGCTGCCAAAGGTAACCCAAGGTGGGCTGGAGCTAGTGGTATTTGCAGAGATGTAATGACTCGCCTCTTGTGGGCTTTAGTGAAGCATTGGGCAGTTGCTCGAACAAATTCACTAAAGCCAAAGCTCTTTGGAGATGTTTGAAGATTGCTCTTGATCAAAATTAGACTAATTTAGATATTGAGGGGGACTCCCAAATCATTGTGGATGCCCTAGAAGAAAACAACATCCAACATTGACAACTATCATCCATCACTGAAGATTGTAAAAATCTTCTCTCTAACCTCGTAGATGTCAAGGTTAGCCACATCAAAGGGGAAGGAAATAAAGTCAAAAATCATCTTGCTAATGTTGGAGTCGATCTCAATTCGCAAGCATCATCTTTGCTCTTTTTCTATACCTCTAGCTTTGATAACAATCATAAATTGGTAATGGAAAAGGATCTAGTTACTCCCCCCCCATCACACTGATTGTCCTAACCATGATTCTAACTGTCATGTCCCCTTTTTCAAATAAAGAAAAAATAATTCAATTATAATGTTTTCAGTTGTTCCCCAACGACACTTCATGATAATAACTTCAAAGGGATACTTAGTCAATATTATTAATTGAGTGGGGCCAAAGTTGATTAATTAAAAGGCCAAGAAGGAAAAAGAAAATAAAAATTTAATAACATGAAAAAAAAGACAATCATTATTATTAAAGTGGACCTTAAAGTAATAATTATTAATTGGGCCAAAAGCAATGATAAAGATGACTTTATTAAAATAAAAACATGTCAACTTCAAAATAGAAGTTAAAGCATTCCTTTTCAGGGTGGAAAAGGTAATTATTAAAAAGACAAGAGGGGCAATGATTTTCATTCATTATTGATTATTCACTTATCAAATTAACGAACGAATCTTGAATTCTCTCTACTTCTACATAAGGACGAAAACCCTCTTTGCAACCAAACCAAAAGACAAAACACCTTCTAGTGAACGGACTTGGGGACAAAAACATTCAAATCCGAAGAGGTAATTCTACACAGGGATTACAATTAAGCAATCAAGTTATTTACAAGAAGTCAGAAAATCAGGATTTGTTGGTAATCAACCATTATTTTCGGAATTCAAGAGGCAGTCAAGTTAAATAAAGAATTTCAAAATTATTCCAAAGGGTCTGCCCTAGTTGGGTGCCACCCATTTTGGCCTCGTTTCTACAGTTCAAGCCTGCAAAAATCAAATCATAGTAATTTGAGGGTTTACTAACACTTCTCCCAACCAACACCACTTTCCAACTAGTTGTTGGCTATTATCTTGAATGTCGTACAGCTACAGAACCATTCAACAAATTGTTGTTCAATTCAAATATGTTGCCACAACAACTAGAGCAAATCGTGAACAATTCTAGGTGAGGATTTTTACTTGTCTTGTTATTTGTACTTTTGAGCACTATTTATGTGATTTGTTTAGACAACATATATCCCTCTATATTGTCTTATTAATTGTTGTGTGAAACTTCAAATTTAAAGAAATTGGCAATCTATAAAAGAATTTTGCAGAATTCAATTTTTTTCTAAGAGGGATATTACAGTGGTATCAGAGCCTGTGATCTTGTTAGCCTATGAATCAAGAGAACTTTTCAATAGAGATTCAAAAATTTGCAACAAATATTAAAAAAGTTGCAGCAAAAATAAGAAAAGTCAACCATTCCTTCTAGTGATGAACCATACAAAGTGTTGGATACATCAAAACCTCAAAAAGAAGAAATGGTAGAGTGTGAGCCAAAGAAAGAACAATCAGAGCTGCAAGAATTGAGAGAAAGCAGCCTATGGAGGAATCCACCTTGCAGACAAGTGTCAAGGATGTAAGGAGGACCCAGAAAAGGTGTCATGAATGGCTACGAAGAGCAAGAGAAGCCAAGTTGATAGCCACTCAAGCAAAACAACACCTACAAAAATTCAAGGAAGCAAAGGCCTCACTAATTGAATGCAAAGAGCCAAAGATGGAAATCAATGTGCCAACCCACGATCTACCCAGTGATCTACCAAAAGCCCAAGCAGTGATTGAGGAGTTGGTTGGTGATGATGTTCTAGCCTTGGGTGTCTTCAAGTTGATATGGAGACAAAAGAGGGCGATAGAGCATGGGAGCATGTTCGTTCTCAAAAAGATGTGCAAGTGAATGTTTATTTGCAGCGGTGTGTGGAAGAAGAGTTGTCCTAAGAACAATTGAATATTCATCATATTAGAGAAGCACAACAAAAACTAACTACCTCTCAAGGAGGAATGGAAGTTACAGAAAGATTGGTTTGGAATCCTAGTATTTACAGAGATGGTTCAGGCATTGCTTGAGGGCAAGCAATCTTTGGGAAGGGTGGACTGTCATGACACTTTATGATAATAACTTAAAAGAGATAATCATTATTATTAATTGAGTGGAGTTAAAGTTAATTAATTAAAAGGCCAAGAGGAACAAAAATAATAATTTAATATTAATGTTTTAAGTGTCCAATAGTAGTTTAATATAATAACATGAAAAAAACACTTAATCATTATTATTAAAGTGGAACATAAAGGAATGATTATTAAGTGAGCCAAAAATAATGATAAAGATGACTTTATTAAAATAAAAGCATGTCAACTTCAAAATAAAAGTTAACGCATTGTTTTTTAGGGTACAAAAGGTAATTATTAAAAGGACAAGAGGAGCAGTGATTTTCATTCATTATTGATTATTCACTTATCAAATTAACAAATGAATTTTGGATTCCTTCTACTTCTGCATAAGGATGAAAACCCTCTTTGCAGCCAAACCAGAGAACGAAACCCCCTTGATGAACGGACTTGACGACAAAAACCCTCAAATCCACAGAGGTAATTCCGCACAAGGATTACAATTGAGCAATCAACAAGGTATTTACAAGAAGTCAAAAAATCAGAGCTTGCTGGTAATCAACCATTATTTTCAAAATTCAAGAGGTAGTCAAGTTAAAAAAACCCAAAATTATTCCAGAGAGTTTTCCCGAGTTAGACGCCACCAATTTTGGCCTCGTTGCTGTTGTTCAAGCTTGCAAAAATTAGATAACGGTACTTTGGGGGTCTACTAACACTTCTACCACCCAACACTTTCAGCCAACTGTTGGTTGTCATCTTGAGCGTCGCACAAGTGCAGAACCATTCAACACACTGTTGTTCAATTCAGATCTACTACCACAACAACTAGAGCAAATCACGAGCAGTTATGGGTGAGGATCTCTATGCGTGCAAGAAAAAAATTCAGACTTTTACTTGTCTTGTTATTTGTACTTTCGAGCCCTATTTGTTTGATTTGTTTGGACAACATATATCCCTCTATATTGTTTTATCAATTGTTGTGTGAAACTTTAGACTTGAAGAAATTAGCAATATATAAAAGAAATTTCCAAAATTCAATTTTTTTTAAAAAGAGGTATTACAGTGGTATCAAAACCTGTGATCTTGTCAGCCTGTGAATCATAAGGACTTTTTAGCATAGATTCGAAAATTTTCAACAAAGATTAGAAAAGTTGCAACAGAAATTGGAAAAATCAACCATTCCTTCTAATGATAAACCATACAAAGTGTTGGATACATCAGAACCTCAAGAAGAAGAAATGGTAGAGCATGAGCCAAAGAAAGAATAATCAGAGCTGCAAGAAATTGAGAGGAAACAGCCCATGGAGGAATCCACCTTTCAAACAAGTGTAGAGGATGTAAGAAAAGGCATCACTAGCTGAATGTAAAAAGCCGAAGATGGAAATCAATGTTCCAATCCACGAGCTACCCAACAATCTACCAAAAGCCCAAGCAATGATTGAAGCGCTGGTTGGAGATGATATTCCAGCCTTGGGTGAGTGTCTTCAAGTTGATATGGAGACAAGAGAGGGCAATAGAGCATGTGAGCATGTTTGTTCTCAAGGAGATGTACAAATAAATGTTCATTTGCAACAGTGTTTGGAAGAAGAGTTGTCCCAAGAACAACTGAATATTTATCATATCAGAGAAACGCAACAGAAGCTAACTACCGCTCAAAGAGGAAGGGAAGCAACATAAAAATTGATTTGAGATCCTAGTATTTGCAGGGATGGTTCAAACATTTCTTGAAGGCAAGCAATCTTTGGGATGGCAAACTATCACGTCCCCTTTTTTTTAAAAAAAATTCAATAATCATGTTTTAAGTTGTTCCCCAACGCCACTTTATGATAATAACTTAAAAGGGACACTTAGTCATTATTATTAATCGAGTGGAACCAAAGTTAATTAGTTAAAAGGCTAAGAGAGAAAAAGAAAAGAATAATTTAATATTAAAGTTTCAAATGTCCAAAAGTAGTTTTATTTAGACAATCATTATTATTAAAGTGGGTCATAAAGTAATGATTATTAAATGGGCCAAAAACAATGATAAAGATGACTTTATTAAAAATAAAAACATGTCAACTTCAAAATAGAAGTTAAAGCATTGCTTTTTATTGTGGAAAAGGTAATTATTAAAGGACAAGCGGGGCAGTGATTTTCATTCATTATTGATTATTCACTTATCAAATTGACGAACGAATCTTGGATTCTTTCTACTTTTGCATAAGAACAAAAACACTCTTTGCAGCGAATCCAAAGGACGAAACCCCTCCTGGTGAACGGACTTGGGGATGAAAACCCTCAAATCCACACAGGTAAAATTCCGCACAGGGATTACAATTGAGAAATCAACAAGTTATTTACAAGAAGTCAGAAAATCAACATTTGTTGTTAATCAACCATTATTTTCAGAATTCGGGAGGCATTCGGGGTAAATAAAAAATTCCAAAATTATTTTAAAGGGTCTGGCCTAGTTGGATGCCACCTATTTTGGCCTCGTTTCTGCTGTTCAAGCCTGAAAAAATCAGATCACAGAACTTTGGGGGTCTGCTAACACTTCTGCCACCCAACACCACTTTCCAGCCAACTGTTAGCTATTATCTTGAGTGATGTACAGCTGCAGAACCATTTAACAGACTGCTGTTCAATTCATATCTGCTGTCACAGCAACTAGAGCAAATCATGAACAATTCTGGGCGAGGATTTGTATGCATGCAAGGAAAAATTCAGACTTTTACTTGTCTTGTTATTTGTACTTTCGAGCACTATTTATGTGATTTGTTTGGACAGCATATATCCCTCTATTGCTTTATCAATTGTTGTGTGAAACTTCAAACTTGAAGAAATTAGCAATCTATAAAAAAGATTTCCAGAATTCAGTTTTTTCCTAAGAAGGATATTACACTAAGTGGCATCTTTCAGTGGTATGGTATTTCTCCTTGTCATTTTGGAAATTGCAGTCCATTTTTACTCTCCACGAGCATACTGCTAAGGCGTTCTTTCTTCTTTGGTGGTTCTCACAGATTATATAGTACTTCTAGCATGGATACTTCTGAGAATTTTGCAAAGCCATCAAGAAGGATTAGGCAGAGCAAAGGGAAATCAACTGCCGTTAATACAGTCAAACAAATGCAAAATGAAATGTCACACAACTTCTCCTTGGATGATATCCACAGTTCTTTTGTGGGGTTAGTCAATGATCTAAAGCTAGAGCAATTGTTGAATGCTGGTGTCTTGGTAGATAAATCACCCGTTTCAGAACTGAAGAAGACATAAAATTCGGGAAGAATGCTCTACGGAAAGGCATCCAACATGAAAAGTTATTGAAATGGATGGCAACCAAACTTTTCAGAGTGTAATTCGCTGCCAAGATGGCGGAAGGCACCTCAGTGGATAACAATGTGCAAGCCATTAAGGACCTAAGCCAATCTACCCCTCGCTTGGACACTCTGAAGGTGGCTCAACTTATTGGAATTCAAATTGTTTTGTTTGGGGCCAGCAACTCTCTTGCCATACAAGAGGATGTGGACCAGTTGGAACTTGATCTGGGACTTCGGTCAGATCAGTTATGGTCCTTAATAAACAATGGCTGCTGAATAAGTTACTCGGCGGCATAAGCTAGATGCCATCTACTTCTCTCTTCACATTAACACTTCACAGTTCCAAACTTCTCTGCTGGCCGAGACCCTTGCAATAATAGTAGTTGAAGATGATGTGTGTGATCATAATCCGACCCTGTTGATTTCTAGTGATGATGACTCTGCTTAGTACTCTCTTATTTTTTGTTTCAGCCTGTGGGCTTTGTAATTACTCTTTTGCCACTTAATTTTGGTAAATCTGAGGTTACATCTTTAGAAGACCTTCATTTTTGTACCTGACACTGACAGGGTTTCATTTTTTATAATAGACAGGCTGTTTGTCCCTTTTTTGACCAATCAAAAAAATATGTACATAAAATCATTAGGGATTCAATATGAAATGTAGTGCATTTAAGAAAGAAAAATTTATCTACAGCAATGGCACATGGAAATTTATATTGTTTGTGGGGTATAAGCTAATGAAACATCATGACCTATACCACCCCACTTTTTAATATTCAACTTTATAACATATGTTATATGTTTTAATATAAGATTATATATATATGATACAAAGTAAGATTCAAATGAGCTTGAGAGGACATATGTTGGAGCAGCTTCAGAAAGAAAAAAATAAATTATATTAATGTCCACAGATGACCAAAAGTAAGGAAATGGGACTCGAGGATACAGCAGTTAACAATAGAAATCTCTAGGAAGAAAGAATCCTAGAAGCCAAATAAAGGAATAAAAATATACAAGCAAAAAAAAAATCCAGGCCTGATTAGTAAAGGGCAGTACAAGTGCCATTGCAGAGTGGAGTTGAGAAGTCTTAGTATACAGTTTCCAATTTTGGTAATAATGGTCTTCTTTGTTACAAACGAAGTATCTATGTTTCCAGAAATGACTCTTCATGAGATGGTAATGGTAGAGGCATATAAAACGCCTTGGCCTGTCCTCCAATAAAGATCCAAGCATCATATGGGTGATGTGTATCTATTGTTTCCATTGTTGTTAGAGTTGCTAGTTGCACAGCTTTTTCTAGCAATGTCACATGTGCCAAATTTGGCATTGGTCGTCACATTTTTCCTTGGGATCATCTTCAACATCTTCTTAATACAACATCACAGTTAGTGCATGTTCCTTGACCCTACTACTGTTGGCACCGGTGTCTACCATTAGCACCACTTCCCCCTTGGCACCAATATTTCCAATTGGCCCAACCTCTCCTTGGCACCACTATTAGCATCACGTCACCCTTGATCCAAAATTGCCTCCCATATGTTTGGCATGCTCCTATGGAACTGCATCCTCCTTTGGGGAAAACCCTACTATGCAACATTTTATTTTGGCATACGATTGTTTCTATCATCGGAGATTGGATTGATGGGATTGATGCCAACCTCTTTAGTTTCGGTGTTCCTAGTGCCTTATTTATATACTTCCTACACAATTTTGTCAGTCCTTACGAATTCAATTGTTAAGATGAATTTAAATTATTACATGTTTGTATTGCGGATTTCTTAGTTGGTGTCGCACAAAAAATTAAGATTTCTATACGAAAACTAGATTTTAAAACAAACACCGTATCAATGCCATCATGCAAGAAGCAGTTCCAATAAATCCAAATGCTCAAATGAATATATTATGTGATTCCTGCACATGTGCAAAGGAAATAAAAATAATCTAATCATTACAGAGTTAAAATAATCTTGAAAGCAAGAATAACTGAACCAAATACTAGTATCAAAATAGCAAAGCACCCAAGAAAATGTCATTCATGTCACAAAAATGAATAGAATATAATATCATATAATAAAAGATCAAATAATTTGGAAATGCTGTCTTTATCCATGGATAAAGAAAAGATATCAGGTGCGGCTTGAAACACTAAAAGAAAGCAAATCCCTCAAAACAACAACAAAAAAATGAATAAGAAGCAAAAGCACTACATGGCTTCCAAATGCAATGGGCTTGCATGAACTTACACGCCCAATTAAAGATAGTTGATAAACAATGATACATTATGATGGTATAACTAATATAATATCCACATTCATCACTGTGCCTCTCGTGACAAGAAAGACATCCAGAACAGACAAGGGACACTAAGACATCTGTCCAAGAGAGAGAGGAGCCTTTCCAAGGAGTAACAACATACCTGGTAGCCTTTTTCTTGAATTGAATGTTTTCCTTCTTTCAAGCATTTTAACAAGAGAGGCCATATATTCTCTGAAAGTAACTCACACAATTTCTTCCAGGCCTTTTCATTCCTTTCATTTGTTGGAACTCCCAGCTTTAGTGGCTTTGACGATGCAGTATAGAGTAAAGGTTGCAAAAATCCTCCATTTTGAGAATACAAAGAATGCTGGTATTCACCCTCCTTGCTGTATGCCCGCTTATTATTGCTCACACCAGACGTTAGAAGTTTAGATATAACAAAGAAAAGATGATGCAGAACTCGCGACGTTGAAATAATTGAATCTGCCATCAACTGTATGAAAAATAACGAAACTTATAACTATCGTGCTCAGAATATTCAAATAGAAATTTCTGCATTGAAACAAACAATGCATTCATAGCTCTTATAAGATCAAACTAGTTTAGATATAACAAAGAAAAGATGATGCATAACTCACGACGTTGAAATAATTGAATCTGCCATCAACTGCATGAAAAATAAAGAAATGTATAACTATCATGCTCAGAATATTCAAATAGAAATTGCTGCATTGAAACAAACAATGCATTCATAGCTCTTGGCAAAAGGTTTGGTCCTACAAACCTAAAGATTCTTAAACTAGTTTCACAAAGCTACCAAAATGCAAATCAATTTGACAATTTACAGAAATCTCACCTCAACAGGGATGTGAACCACTTGCATTATGCTTGATGTGGGAAAATAAGCCGAAAAAGAAAATTCTGATTGAGACTGGCTTCAGAAAGTACGTCCTTTTAAGGTTCTCAATTTATTACCATTTTGTTATTCAGTTTATGTTGAAGTCACTTGTTAACATCACTTCATTGTAATACCTCATATGATCATCAGCTGCGTCTTTGGCAAGGTTGGTGCCAATCCACTTATATTGGTATATAATTTTCCAATACCTAATGCTAAATAGTTACAGGCTATAGTTCTAAATAGATGCAACTTTAAGTTTCTGAGTAGACACAAATAGCTAAGGCATATTTTGCGATTTGAGCATAGCTCTTATATTATTAAGAACATAGTGGATGATTCTCGTAACAAGGGTATTCAACATAAACAAATAGCCAATGGTACTCATTAGCACTGTTTCAACATTCGAAGTAAATGCTACTACATTTCAAAATTCTGAGAACTCGCAGCAAGCATAGCAGTTTCAACATCCAATAAAAGAACCCACCATATTGTTCCAATAAATTGAACAACCTTTAAAATAGGCTACCTTTCCATTTAATAGGGATCCAAAAACAATGCTGTAATAAATTGAACAAGCTCCTAGAAGGACAGAAGCTTCCTGACCAATGTCTTATTGCATCTTCTCATTCATCAAGCACACTCAAGTGAAACAAAGCAGAGTGAGACAGAGACGCATGTTGTTTTCTTTCAAACAGAGACTTGCATATACATGATCCAAAACTAAGTACAAAAAGTTTTAATAAATCACCATTTTTATTGCATAGCGTAGACCCAGAAGCATTGAAGATAGAGAAGTATGGCTCGAGCAAAGGAATTGCAGTCCACTGACAAGGCCCCGAGCATTTGAAACTTGCTCTAAAATAACTTTACCAGCCTGCCTCACAGACTGCACCACAACAACAACCTAAGTCCAATAAAAGAGATGTAGCACATTGGATATCAAACTCAGCTTATATAAAGATTGACAAAGAAACCATCCAATTGTGACTACCAATTTTCTTTTTGAAACAAAGTCAAATTCAGATGACCACAATGGTGCTCACATCATCAGGATCCACTAACAACAGACTAACAGTCTCACTCATCCTTGGTTCCCATGTCCACTGCTTGCAAAGTTCACTTCCTTCAATTTTACAAGCATAATTTGCACCACACCTGGAGATCCAAACAATAACAGACAATTTTACACCATTAACTGATTTTAAATTATTCCTACACTTTATGTAATTAATATCAGGCACGTCCATATAAAATCACTAATATTTTTATAGTCCCAACTTCCCATTATTTGATTTCTGTTGAGCATTTAATACACAACCATGGTTAATCATCAACAATAGTGTACTATGCTTTGGATGACAAAATTGACATTTAATTAATAGAAGCAATTACCTTCTCATTAGCCTAAGTAGATCCACACATTGAAAGGCAGCTTTTACTGCATTAATTGATCCCCTACCATCTGCACCGTCATCACAACCTTTAGGTGTGTCCCACATTAAAGAAGTACCAATTTTCTCGAAATACATTGATACCCACTGTGACACTGACGTTGTCAACGAGTTATCAATTTCAGGCTCAATCATAGAAAACCTCGACAAAGCCCACATCACAGATTTTGAAAATGATAAAGGTAAAGCCGATGGCGATATTCCAGATAAAACATCCACCCACAAAAGTGGGATGCAAAACCATTCTTCACAACCATGAGCTGTCAACCTGCCTAACGTGTTAAAATCTGTCCAGCAATTGACATCAGCCTCTTCAACTTCATTGAATGACTGCGATTCATCATCATCTCCATCAATCTCAAAGCCCGTTTTCACAAATGAGATATGTTGATTGAACTTCCTTGCCCACAAGGAAGCCAAAACTGCTGCATCTGCAACAATAATTGTCTGAATCAGATCAAATGCAGGCTGACGAAGAGATGAGTAAAGCGAAGAATCCGTCACCGAATGGATTAATGATGGGCCCCTGGAAAACGACCAATCAATAACAGAGATCAGGTATAATGTATAAAAAAACAATATGCAGAGTCTTAAACATGTGCTAATACAATAAGACATAATTGCTACAGCAAATGCACCCCAAATTTTTACCGATATACCGTTCAGGAAAATGGCAAAGCTCCTGTTAACCAGACCATAAAAAAGTACAAATTCATATTGAAAACAAATATAGAGTCCTAAATTAACTGTTTTTACAATAATTAAAATATGAAATAAATCATTACAAATATTCAACAAAAGTCTTTCCTACAATGTGTTTAATAAATAATCAAAACAATCAACAAGTACACCAGAGAAGATGGTAATGAAGAAGCAAATAATAAATTAAAACGACCAATTTTTGGGCTATATCATCATCCACCAGCCCTTTTTTAAACAGACATGTCACAACTAGCTACACCAAAGTGGGAACCTTGTCAGCTCGGAGAAGTGGAAACTGCTGTTTAAAATAAAAATGCTGTAAGGGCACATTTTCATCTTCTTGTCGCCTTAAAAGCACTTGACACAACCATATTCCCCATGGATGAAGAAGAAAGAAAGATGTATAGGACCAATTATCACAGGATTCCTAACAGAAGAATGAAAAGGAGAAAAATGGAAAACCATGAAGAAAAAGTAAAGATGATGCTACGATATGTCAAAAGGTCCAGGTTCGTCTTTGTGTTCGGCAAGGACAAATTTTGAAATTAATCACAATAAGATATATAAAAAATAAAATTGTGATTTAGTTGATAAATAAAAATCTGCCTTTTTATTATGTATATTCTTGAAAAATACATATTAGTTTAATTAAGTTGCATTTATGGCCAGATAAATCCATTCTATAAGATCATTTGGATCAGGATATGATTATGAAGAGTGATGAGGACATTCATCAAAGTTACTATGTTAACTTTTGTTGCGTTTAGTTATAACTTATTCAAATTGATGTGCAAGTGGGTTAGTAGAATTACTCAAAGCGTAGACAGAAATAAATTAAGGACATCGACAGTTGGAAGTTGATAGTTGGGAGTCGGAAACATAAATGCCTCTGTAAAATCTTTAGCCTATAAATATAGGCTTCTCTTATGCAAATAAGCATTCAGAATTAGAATTGTGTCAGTTGGCATAAAATCCTGACAAACAGGCCTCTTCCTCTCTCCTGCCTGTGACATAACATATCCGGAACATCTCTGCTTCTACTGCTTGACCTCTGAGCCAGTATTGCTTGGTATCAAATATAATCGTGTACAGATCTGGTCTCCTGCTCCTGTCTGTGGTTTGCCTATAGCAGTAGCATTAGAGCATTAGTAGGAAACCCAGCAACGGTTTTATTTTACCAGCAGATCTGGCTTGCTGGTCCCATCTGAGGGCTTTATGTAGCAACAGTGTCAGAGCAGAGCCATATGAAGCCAAATAACCACCCATTTTATTCACAAGGTTCTTTTGAACTAAGCCCCTGCTCGTGGATTTGTTTGTGTAACAACAGTAGCATATTAGTTACCAGCTCTCTAGTTCCGAGCTCAATTTCAATCAGATATAGCCCTCTGCTTTGCATTTTTTCCTTTCAAAGAGGTCTTCCTGATTGTAACAGCAGCTGCAAATTTTTTTGAGCATATTTTGGCTTTAAACTTGAGGCTCATTCCTTCCTTGATCACAGCACCTCGACTCTGGTCATTCTCCCTCCTTGCACTGCAAATCATTTCCATAAAGGAAGTTTCTACCCAAACAAACTCTGAGTCACGCTCCCACACGCAAGAGATAAGTATCTCATAATATTGAAAGGTTTGGAAGTTTATTAAAAAAATAATTACTTTGAAAAAATTATGTCATTTCCCCTTTGTATACATATCACCTTTTGTAACGGTCTAATTTCCTTTTCTTTTCCTATGGAGAGCTCATGAGTTGAAGGGGGTCTCATGTTATAAAGTTGTTGGGAGACAAGGTATAATGTTATTTTAGTTTATCGATTCTCTAGCCAAGGATACATGTTATGGGTTGATCATAATTGGAAGTTATTTTAAGTCATTACTTTAGGGTCCTTTTCGATCAATGTCTCTTTCGTAACAGCTATCTTTTATTAAAAGACTTTATAATAAAGATTTTAAAAGTCTATAGAAATTTTATAGCCTTGAGTCTTTTAAACATACAGATCTCTTCTAGACTTCTTTTATCATAATATCTTTACTGCAAACTTTTAGTTATTGCTTTTAAAAGAAAGGAAATAAGCACAAAAAAGCTTTTTGGCTAGGTCATTCTTTTGCTTTATTTGAAAAACAAAAAAAATAAAAAAGAAAAAATCATGGAAGTTCAACTAGCCCCCAAGCTCCACCAAAAACCCCAACTTGGTCCAGTTGCTCATCCAAGAGACCCACAACCATCGACAACAACAAAATGCATTTCAACCCAATGTATGAAACAGATGGCGAGCACATTCCAATAAATCATGGGACAACTGACCACAAGTTACACTCGATGTGCCTGATTGCCCAATGTGGAATCATTTCCCAACTGACTTCCAGGTTGGGCATCAAGATGTCCGCATGAACAATCAAAGTCCAGCTTCTCAATGCAACATAGCAACCACAAATCAATACTTGGACAGATTTCAAAGCGACTACCATGTCATGATTTACCCCCTTGGGCACAAAGAAGAGCTACTTGCACAGTGGCCCCATGTTTGGCAAGCATCTGACCAATCGGTCCAACAATAGATAGAGCAACTCAATTACCTATCAAGCTGAAGGTTTCAAACCATTGATGAGGAACTCGCATCAAATTTATATCAAGACTTTTATATCATCTCTGAAAGAATTAAAGCTCTTGATCAGGACTTCCTTGGAATATGCTTTCCAAGTTGCTTTAAAGTTGGAGGCTAAGTAACAAAAAGAACAGTTGAAGCCTGGAAAAACTTTTTCTTTTCAACAACAGAATTACTCTTCATCATCTGGCCCTGCTAGGTACTCTCCTACTGCCAACTCGGCATCAAGGAATGGGTATTCATCATTAAATGGATCCGTTAAAAGATTCAACTCAATTTTTGGCATGGATAGAAGTATTGTGCTTATCACAAGCACACCAGACATGGCATCAAGAAATGTTGTGTCCTAAAATTAAAGAAAGTGAAGACCCTTCTTGCAGAGAAGACTTCAAAACCTAGAGATTCGGAGAATCAAGTAACCAATCCCAACACTCCTTATCCTCGTATCATTCTCATGGTCACTGACTATTCTATCAAACAATAGGGAAGGATTTTTTCACTCGTTACCGAAAATCAAGAATAGATTCCTTGACAAAGGTGGCCAAAAAGAATTTGATTTCACAGAAGTTCATAGACAATCTTCAATTTCCAACTGGAACACACCCACACCTATACCACTTGAGGTGGGTCAAGGATAGACATTCCACACTTGTGTCTCCAAAATGTTCGCAAGACATATTTTCCATTGAACCATTTCGAGATCTAGTTGATTGTGATATCACTCCACTTGATTATTGCAATATAGTACTTGGAGCACATTATCAATACAACCACAAACCTGTCTTTGATGGCTTCCACAAGGATGGTAAAGTGTATAAATTGCTTCTTCTGGTAGAGCTTTGCTCTTTGGTAGGCCAGCACTAACCAGGTCAACACGCCTAAGTTGCTTACTCATATGTATCATTAAGGAAACTAAGGTAGATAATGCTGACAAACTCCTACCCAAAGCAATTAAACTTCTATACATAGAGGAATACCTTAAGCACTCAAGTGTTCCTAGTGAAGAAGAGGTGAAAAAAGGTTCCCATGTGGGAAAAATAAAAAAAATTGAATGATTCTTTATTTGACCTTTCAGTGCAGAAGAAAAAACAAAATTCGACAAATTCAAGCAAATTTTAGACAAAATTTATTCATGATTCATGGATTTAGACAAAATTTATTCATGATTCATGGATCTTAATTGCCATGTTGTATAATACAAATAAATTCCGAAAAAAGAAAACTTCAAGGGTTAGGATACAAAATTGGCAATATCAAACCATGTGACTATAACATTAAGAAATGAAATAAGAAAACTAATGATGATGCTAAGGAATAAAACAAGCATTAGGAAAAAAGAACTATAACTAAATGATCATTGTAAACAACCAATTACAAATTCAACTGCATATAAATATAAATACAAAACAAAGAAACAAAAAGAAAGACAAAACAAAAGGAAACCAAAATATGACTCTACGAGCCTAGGATGCGTGTCGGAGCCAAAATGTATCTCCAGTACCAAAGACATGTAGGGGCACTCCCGATATCGGGAGACATGATTCCAAGTATACTTGTGTCTCTCATACAATCTACTAACTTGAATGTCGTCTCCTTTAAAATAAAATAAAATGAAGAAACCAAAGTGGGCACTGTCACTACTAGTCAAAGCCCTCAATGGTTCGAGAAGCCCAAGAGTCAAACGCTTGGAAAGAGGCCATGGATGTAGAGTATCAGTCTCAGATGAAAAACAATACATGCCAGCTTGTTGATCTTTCACTAGGGAAGAAGCCTATTGGTTGCAAATGGATCTTTAAGACCAAGTGCAAAGCAGATGGCAGCATTGACAAGTATAAGGCAAGACTTATAGCAAAGGAATACACACAAAAATAAGGCATTGACTTCGAGGAGACATTTGCTCCCATAACCACAATAAAGACTATCATAATGGTGTTCGCTATGGCTAACAGTTTGGATGGAAAGTCCATCAGATGGACATGAAAAGTACCTTCCTGAATGGAGATCTACAAGAAGTCTACATGACCCAACCAGATGGTTTTGTCTCACCTGGTCAAGAACAAAAGGTGTAGACTCATCAAATCTTTGAATAAGCTCAAGCAAGCTCCCAAAGCCTGGTATATAAAGATTGATGAGCATCTTGTTCTGCATGGATTTCAAAGGAGCCCATATGATCCAAACCTCTACCTCAAAGAGCAAGGGGGGAGGTTGTGATTGTAATTATATATGTCGGTGATCTAGTCATCACTGGTAGTTCAGTGAAGACAATCGATGCAAAAAAGAATGATCTCAAATGATTGTTCAACATGACAAATCTCAAACTACTGCACTACCGTCTTCATTTATAAATGTGGCAAAAAAGGCACCGCGTCTTTGTGTCTCAAATGAATTATATCAAGACAATGCTCGAGAAATTCCAGATGAGGGACTATAAACCTATAGAGACTTCAACTGTCACGTTCAGATCCATCACCACCAATAAATGCCACTCTCTATTGCCTATTGATTGGGAATCTCACTTACTTGATATACACTAGACTAAATATTAGCTATCTTTCACAATTCATGCAGGATCTGAAAATGAGTCATTGGAAAGCAACAAAGCAGATATTGAGGTATACATCCGAGGAACTATGGAATGTGGCCTAGAATATAAGAAGAATGATCAATTCTTCTTGACAAGTTACATGGATGCAGATCATGTAGGTTCAATTGATGATAGGAAATCCACATCTGGGTTTATCTTCTTCCTAGGATCTGGGCCTATCTCATGGGAGAACAAGAAGCAAAACTTTGTTTCTCGATCTTCCACTGAGGCCGAAATCGTGCAGCACGAGTTGTCTACGAAGCGATATGGCTACGTCACATGACCACAAACTCAGCCTACAGTCTTATAGTGCGACAATCAAGGTGTTCCTAAACTTGTTCGCAATCCAATGTTTCATGATTGCACGAAGCACATTGAAGTTCAAGTTCATTTCATAAGCAAGCATGTTCAACAACACAACATTCAACTCCAATATTGCCCATTCAAGATCAGTGTGCAAATGTCTTCACCAAGTCACTTGCATGTGATAAGTTTAAGGCATTCATAAATTCTCTCTTGTACTCTCAAGAATATGATGAATTAAGGCGGGGGGGCGAGGCAGAATATCAGAATAATTAAATAGATTAGTAATAAGTTAATTCACCCGTAATTGTAAGCGAGTTAACAACTCACATAGGATTGAGACTATTGTTGGAGATTATTAAGAACCAACGTAGCTTATTTAGTAAGATTGTTTTGATGATAATACTCAAATCCGTAGATAGAAGATAGGAGAATATTTGATATTTTAGCCATCCTATTTTAGGGGCTAATATTAAACCTATGGTTTGTATTCTATCTATCTATATATATAGATGCTATCACCCCTATCCTATACAGTCACCTATCTGATATGTTACTCTGTTTTATTATTCAAGATGCAAATATTACATATTTACTGTATATGTACCTAGGAAGAGGATAACAGATTCCACATCCTCTCTCATTTTGTAGGTAGATTCAATATACTCTATCTCACTCTATAAGAATCCCGATGAGCCACCTATCATGAACTTGTCTTTTAAATTTTGATGTTCATGTTGGATGAGAAAACCATTCATATTAAAGTTCTGCCCCTTACAAATTCCCATATTTACAATTTGAAGCAGTTTGCAACTCCAATGTTTATATCCAAGTTCAATTCTTTGCATATAGTAGTTTAGTTACATGGTTTTGATACCAAATATAAATTTAAAATAAAAATAAACATGAGGCAGCTTTCCAGTCCAGCTCCATACATCTTCGATTAATAGCAAAAGTAACATGTGTTTGTTTTTTTTTCAGGCAAGCAGACATGTTAGTGCCAGACCGTATAGAAAAAAGCGTTTACCCACAACTGCAGGCATTGCTGCTAATGTTTATAAATATGCCTTCATCTTAATCAGCAAATAAAAACAAATATAATTTCTGTGGTATTCAATTAACATTAATAAATAAAACCAGTTTTAAAAAGGTAGAATACATTTAGAACTCTATATTGTCCTACCACTAAGCCTCAATATAGAAACGCTGATTTTAGGTGAACCCAATATAAGAATCCACAAATTCCATATTAGTAGCTTGTTAGAGACCAAGCTGTGAAAGCTTACAAAATTAAGATAAATCAAAGCTAGATTTTTATGGCATAATAACAAATATATATTTGCAACTTTTACTAGTCATACCACATATGGGCACACTCAAAAGGTGGACATGGAGGATCCAATCTGTAACCACGCCCAATTATAGAAATAGCTACCTGAAAAAATGCATAAGGAATAAACTGATATAAAATGCATCACACAAAAGCATATAAATACAGTGAAAATCAAATACCAACAATCAAAGATACTATAATCAACAACATAATCATGATAATAATATGCATAGAACAGTTAATGTCTCTACTGCAATGAGGAATCAGAATAAACTTGAGAGATAAATGGACTACCTGGCGGGCTTTTTTCTTCATTAAAAGACTAAAATTGCTGCTGTGAGTAACTTGGTGAAGAAGGAAATACAACAAATGCCTACGTTGTCTTTCAAATTCTCCATCTTGCAACGCCTCAAGTGACTGATGCATGTAGATTGAGAGATTCATCAATCATGCAATAAGATGAATTATGCTTACTGACAAACCCTCTGTATCTTGGACCAGTTTTAAATATCCATAGGTTGCAAAGAAATCCAATAGAGTAAACAACGAATTCACCCATATCAAAGACAACTTAGACTACCCATTAAAAACAAATTTGGAAGAAATCAAAATACCTGTAGAAATGGCTGGAACAGATCAAAAATTGCTTTATGATGCTTTTCAATGCGGGTGTGGAAGCACTGGCCTAAAAGAGTGTTGCGCATGACAGAAGGTGAAAATGTTGTTTTCAGCCAGAGCTTGCATCCTGAAAAAAGAAGATTATTGTGGTCAGTACCTTTCATAACAAAAATAGCCAAGCATTTCCATATGGCAGCAAAGAAAGAATGTGTCAAAATAACAATAATTGATCATACCTAGGACTTCAAATAAAAGCTTGAGACAATCGACTGCATGTGCAAAGTCTTTTGTACTATCATCACTAATATGATTAAGAACCACGCTGAGAAAAATGGGGTAACGTTCTACAATTCCCTCTTCAAACGCCGATGATTCAAGGAAACCAATCCTTTCAGCAGAAGCAGCCATTTAGCAACAAAATAGAAGGCGAGCATTAGACAAATGCAGATATTTACCATAGCTACCTACAAATCAAATTCCTTGAGTTATAATATCTCGAAATCACATACAATGATTTAATACCCAACCATACTGGCTCGCGCACAAATTGAATCCGCGGTCTCAGGGTGCTATTTTCAGAGAGAGAATTGTCCAGAAAATGTATACACTTGTTCAATAAAGGCTGTATTGACTCCAACTCTGATGCGTTCCTGAGAAAAAAGAGAACAACACACTCTAGGTTCATCCTTGATAATTTCTTCTTTTCAGCAATAATATAGATTTATAAAGGCGAAATTAGCTTCCCTTCTATTCTGGGCCATAGCAAATAAATGAGGGTCAATCATTCCACTTTTGAATACTGAAAATATGCTTACAGCAAAAAGCCAATAATTAACTTCAACAATCTACATCCTTTGACGAAAGCCTGTGGGATGAAAGAAATGCTTTGTATACATGTTCATAAGAAGCAAATTGTACACAATAATACAAGCAATAAAAACACAACTTTTTGACGTATACAAATTATATCCTCACCACTACTATCAAAGTTAGTCAACCATAACATCCTTAACTAGTGTGATAATTTAGGCAAGTGGATATAGGTCACTGCCAAGCAATACATAATAAGGGTATGTAAAACGACCTACATGATCATGAATGATCTCAAAAGTCTATTTTCTTAATAGAACACAACAAAATCATTAATATTTCTTATTATTGGTTAACTAAAACCCAATCTTTTGATGACATTGATAATTCTATTCTTCAGCCAATTTAATCTATTAGCCCTATTCAAGATTGTCCTAAGGCTACATTCCTATGGGTTAAGGATTTGAAAATTCAAAATGCTGAAGGATATTTTCTTATATTTCTCTGCATATAATTAAATGGATATTGACATATGTGGCAACATTTCGTTTCCAATGTTCTGATAATGGTGAGGCAAATAATAAGAATAGTAAAATTTGCATAACCGCTTCCATTTTCCCTCCCATCCATTGCTATGATGCTTTTATATTGTATATTCATGACACCGCATTATTTGTTGACCAAATTCACTGGGTATTAGTAATTCTATTGGAAATTCTAGCCTTATTTCTCCACAGCTGCTCATCCTCCACAATATTAAAAACATGTATATTATTTGAAATAAAAATAGAAATAAAATAAAACTAGAAACGCACTGGTAAATCCCACATCAAAACTTATGAATGCCAATAACACCACAATCAACAGCCAGCAATGGCATTAGTTCTTGTGGACAAGCATAAATGTAGAGGAATCCCCATTAACAGCAAATATGGTTGCCAGGAAAACAACTAAGACAAAAATCCAACAACGTACTTCAAGTTCTTGCACAAGGACCCACCTATATTTCAGTAAAAGAGAACTAGATTTTGGAAGAGATTGCGAAAACACATGGTAATTATGAAAATTCTGCCCAGAGCTGTTTGTACTCGCACAGTAGAATCTAGAATGTACTTTGCAAAAAAAGATGATGATAGCGGAGAAACTTACAAGTAAGAAAATTGTATGGGGCCAATACCAAGTGAGTACCATCGGAAGGTTGAACTCACATAGTAATTAGCCAGGAAGATACAACCAAAGTTCCAAGAATCCTAACCAAATGAGGAGATTCCTGGCAAAGGTATTTGTGGAAGACAAATAATCGATGTACAATATGCTTGAAAGCAACTCACGAGTTCATGGTCAAAAAATTCACAACTTCTTTGAGAGATATGATAAATATTAGTTACAAATATTTCTTTGAAAATAAAAATTACTTTACCAATAAAATATAAAATTGTAACAAGAAACAAGCAAAGAGTTCTAATATAATCAAATCCTAAGAGCACCTAGCTGTTACCAACAATGGAGGGCCCCTAACAATTATGATTGGTCAGACTGCTCATCAGCCCCTACCACGGGAAATTCAACATTTAATAGAAATACAGATCCCCTCTTCCTTTATACACAAGTCTCAAGAAATATTGAATTGGACAGAACTAAGAAGTATACCAATTAAAACAAAAGTCTTACCTACAAGCTAATTTTGAGTTTAATGTCTCACTTTTGGTGTCAGATGTGTGCATCCTGACGATGAGCAGGATCTGGAATATCGTTCCAGCTCAATAGATACCACAGAGTGGATTCTCTGGTGGGAGGCATTTATCTAGAGAGCAACTAAGTTCTCCCAAGATTGAGGAAAATGATATAAGATCTAAAAATGATCAGTTCAGGTATCTGACATACACAGAACCCATCCATGCCACTCTATAATGTTGTCAAAGAAGGTCAACTTGCCCATCAAGACAAAAGGTTAACCAAAGGAGAGTTCAAATAAAAAATTCCAAAAATTCCATACTTGCTTCCTAATCTTAACCAAACGGGGACCGTTTCTCTCCAAGGAGGGACAAGTGATCCATGTAGCAACTCTGCAACTTGGCATATCCTTATCTGCCATACAATTCTACTGGCATCACAACATAGCAATTAGGGGCCCTTTTCAACACGTAACATTATTGTAATGCCAAGGCATTCATTCTTTCTACATCAGCACCCTTTAAGCGAATCTGGTCAGTGTGGCAAGTATTTTCACGGTACCTTCACTAGAATTATGAGGGACCTTAGGATGCTTTGGACTTGGCTTCAAGGCCCATATGGAATTTGAATATTCTTTCGTTCTTTTCATCTCTTCCTTCTATTGCTCAAAATTATTCAAAATAGTATTCTAATAGCTTTTATTTCATGACAACTTTATTGGCAATCTCCCAGCATGGGTGCCAATCTCTTCCTCTCCTCTCAAATGAGAAGTACAACTCAAAAATTACCAAGACCCTGTGAGGCTGATTGTCTCAATTCTTAAGCTCTTTTCTTTAGTGTTTTTATCTGTTTCCTTGTTTCTTGTAACTTCTTTTTCTGGCCATTATTTTTTACCCTCCAATGAAATCAAATGAATCTGCTAAGAAGCTACTATTAAATCTACAATCCTAGATTCATTAAAACCAGAATCCTCTTCAGTCATTTTAGCCTTCGACTTTCTAATTTAGGCACTTGCTGATGACTTTTTTATTTTACTATTTCCCTTGTTAAGTTTGAAAGATGTTTTTTCAAAAGTCCAGTCTTCATCATCAAGAAAACATGTTCCTAACGGAATCAAACCAATACCATAGGGTAATCTTTTGAAATGTTATATCGAACCAAGGGCTACTGACGAGTGTTTTAGGTGAGGGCGTGTTCAAAGATTACTCACTCTCAAGAAATGACAAGCAATGATTTTCTTCTGCTTGAGCTAGAATAGAGATTCTTGCTGAATAAGTTGTTCATGTTTAGCCTGCTGCTATTCTTCAGTCTCATCTGGTTGTTCGACAACTTTTGGGGATCTTATTGAGAAGATGAAGAGGATGAAGCCCTATGGAACTGAATTGCAATGTTCCTTTGTTCTTCTGCAGCCTAAATTTGCAAAAAAAAAAGACCTCATTTGCATCAGGAGGATAGGGTCTCCACTTGTGCTATGACTTGAAATAGTGCCCTTACGATCATAATTCTTTCCACCCCTTGTATCCAATAACTTCAGTTTAAGAAATTAATCTATGAAAAAATCAATGTGAAATGTTAGCAAAACCTTGACCTATTTGAACAGTGAACTTGAAAGGAAATTTACGGTTAACAATATTGATTAACCAAATGTACAAGAGCAGCTTGCCTGACAAATTCATCTTTGTCATCCGAATCTTGTTACTATTCTTGTAATAGTTCAAATTACATCCATGTTGCCATTCATAAAAAAAAAACTAATAGTGTTCAAGCCCCACTCCTTTGTTATATTTCTTGATTACGTTAAGACTTGACACACATATCAGTTGTTCCTCATAACAGAATTATTTATTAATTTCAATTTGAAATGGAAAATGATACCTCAACTTCCCAAGAAATCCAGCAAGCCGAAAACCAATAGCCCGGGCTTCTGTTTCCCGGAGAAACAAGAGAGCATAAACCCCCTAAAAAGTCAAAAATAAACTTAATTTTTAAAATACATAAACCCCCTAAAAAGTATTGATAAGCTGTCACATAAAAACTAATTTACTTGTAAATATTTACAAGTAAATCTTAAAATAATACCGGATATTGTTGATTTCCAGCAAGAGTCAACTCATGGGAGTTCTCAACTTCCATGAGAAATGGAACAAATGCATTAGCTATGACTTGATCGTCTAGCAAATCAGGATACATTAACACCTGCACATGAAATATGTGTTTCTATCAAAATCGTATATAGGATTCAATTTCTATAACTAAAAGAATACATCTGCATCTCAAAATATTATCTTAAAGATCTGAATAATTTGTGAGTGCCCATGATAACTTTCTCAAATATAAACATCCGCTCATTAATTAGCACATCAATTTAACAATAGTATAAGAGTGCATAAAGGTCAATAGCCATCTAATTTTAGAGAATCAATATCGTTTCAAAACCTTATGATCTTGTACAGCTTTTTGATACTTAAAAAACATACAAAGCTTTGGAGAGAGAGTTTAATAGGTCATTTTTCCCAGAGACATGCAATATTTTCATACATAATAAAAACCAAAAAAAAAGCATATTTTGCATATAACTCAACAGAAATTCTGTACCTCAAACAATACACTGACAACTTCTGTATAGCCCTTTTCAGTATCCAATTCTTTCTTCTCCGCCCTTAAATTAATGTCTCTAAGATGATCAGCTACCCTTTCCTCATCGAGAGCTTTAAGAACAGTAAGGAGAGGCTTAACAGTATCCGGCTCAAATTCAGTATTGTACATTTTCTGTGCTTTGTGATGCAGGACAATGCACTGTGTACATCTCTGAAGCTCTGCACAGATCCTCTTCCAGAGCACCTTAACCGACAACTCTTCCTCATTACATTCAGAATAACTACAAAACGGCTCCAAAAGAGGCCACATTATTTCTTCATAGCCACACCATATATGAACCTCTTCCGGTAGCTTGATCAAAAAATTAAAAGCATCTGAGAACCTGGAACAGCACGTGCATATAACAATGTGAGAAGGCTATAGATGAAAGCTAAAACTCAATATTACTAACTTCAAGTTAGGCCAAGCATTCAATATTAAATCTTTTGTTTCCAATAAAACTGCATGATGATTAAAATAATCATTAAGATTAACCTAAAAAGTTTGAGAGCGAGAAATAAAGAGAGACTTAACTTTTCATAGTTTCTAGATTATTTTATGAATGCACATGAAAGAAACAGTGTCAAAAATTTACAAAGCAAAAATGATCCAAAATAGTTTTTATATGCTACAAAAATGTAATTTTGAATAGAAAGCTAGGATACTGATTCGACCCTCCACCCGCCCCAATTTGGGTTTGAGCCGTGTACCAGGATCAGGTACAGTCCAGATTCATCCAGGGTTAGTCCTGGATGACCCGAACCTAGACAACCCAAGTTCACTAGCATTCATCTACTAAAGAACGCTAGCAAACCCAGGTCGTCCAGGACAAACCAACAGCTTTAAACAGTTTTTTTTTGGTTAAAATTTAACATAAAGTAATGATAAAAAAAAATTAAAAACACAATACGAAACGCTAAAAGATAACCTAAAAACAAAAACATAACATAAAAGAACACAAAGCATAAAATCAAAACACTAACCTCTCATTATCTCATTGCATACTTAGCTCTCATTGCTCGTCTAGGGTTAGAACTTCATCAAGCAACATTGTTATCATATTCCTACACTAGTATGAGTGCCCATTTGCTACCAAAGCGATTGAGGAACTTGAAAGGAGGATTCTTGGATTGAAGTTAAGGTTTCAACTTCTATTGGTTTTTTTTTTTTTGTTTTCAATCTTCACGCCCTTTCTTATTTCAAGTTGTCAAGTGCATGTAGGCTACACCCAAGTACTATAATGTCAACAAGTTCTACATCTGTGAGCCAACCCCAATTCAAGATCGATATGATTCCCTAAAACACCCATTT
Organism: Torreya grandis; assembly: GCA_037957365.1. NCBI lineage: Eukaryota > Viridiplantae > Streptophyta > Pinopsida > Cupressales > Taxaceae > Torreya > Torreya grandis. The sequence goes on from JARHVA010007190.1 coordinate 613,484, forward strand.
ATGTGCAATCTCTGGCCAGGGAATTAGAACTTGCCTGAGGAATAAGGATAATCCAATTCCACCATCAACAATTCTTCACTACATCAAGGAGAAAGAAGAAGTTGATACAGCATTTGCCATGAAATTGGATCGTATTTTGTCAAGGAAAGAATCTCAATCGAGGAAGCCACAAGTTGCCCCATTTGCTCATAGCAATTACCCAATTGTGGCCACAAAGCATTTGTTTTTGGAGACACCCTCCACTCATTAAGAGAATTCTCCTTTCACACAAAATAACAAAAGGGCAATTAGAAAGATCTTTTCAAAACGAGTCAAAGAATATCACCGATGAGCACATCAAGCAATGTATTTGCAAATGCATTGTTCTTCATTGTTGTCAAGTCACCATATTGGCAAAAAATGGTGCAAGCAATCTACAAGGCCCCAAAAGGGTACAAAGAACCAAGGTATAAGAAGCTCTGCACCACTCTATTGGCTAAGGGGAAAAAAACATGTTGAAGGCCAATACAAGGGCATCCATCATTTCCAATGAATAGAAAGATAACACAAATAGGCCTTTAATCAATGTGATTGCAATGTGTCTTAACGGGACAATGTTTTTGAAGGTCAATGATTGTGAAAGGCATGTGAAGGATGTCCAATTCATCACCAGCATCATCTTCAAAGCCATTGTTGTGGTGAAGCCTCAAAATGTTGTCCAAATCATAACAAACAACATTGAAAATTGCAAAGCCATAGGGATGTTGATGGAGGTAAAATATGGGCACATTTTTTGGACACCTTGTCTTGTTCACTCACTCAACCTAATACTACCAAATTTGGGCATCAGAATCGAGTGGATCAAGCAAGTATATGCTAAGGTTGAGGAGATTCAAATGTTTGTCACAAACCATCACTTGTTGCAAGCCATCTTTAGATCCTTCTTGAACTTGGAGCTATTGAAGGAAGTGAAACAATTTTCTTTAGTTATTTTAATTTTCAATTTAAATAATTAAATTTTATATCATCTATTTTGTTTTTTAAATTTTAAAAGTTAAATAGCGAAGTAAATAATGTTGTAAGTTTTGTAATCTAGTGCTTGTAGATTTTCATAAGTTTTTTTTATTATTGTTATTAAAATTTCCTACTACTTTGCTGAGACATGAAATGTAGACTATATGGAAGGAATTGAGCGAAAATGTCATGTACCCCTTTTGGACATGAAGCTTTTGAAGACCCTTAGGCTATTTATCCTTTGTTTCCAAGGCTAAGGGAAGTTTAAAAAAGAAGAAACATGTTGATTTAATTGTAAAATTCAAAAAGTTGTTTTATTGTCTGATTTTCACTTAAGTTGTGGTCTTTTGAGGGTCATGGGCACCCAAGACCTTAAGTGAGGGTTATATTTTGATTAATCTTTCTTTAAAAGTTGGGTTTCCCTCCAAAAGTGCAACGCCCCTCTTGGAAGGAAGATTATAAAAAGAGATGGATGATTCATTTGAAAGGTTAGACTATGCTATGATATTGAATTTTCAAATTGGAGCATGAAAAGCTTTGCTTGTTCACTTTGAAGACGAAAACCTAAAGGTGCTAGAATTGAAGACAAGAACACTCGTTTTTCTTGAGGCAACTTCACCTAGGAGCTGCCATTGAGCTGAATCATTCTTCCAAGGGTGTTTTGAACGCCAACTTGTTTGCAACAAGAAAGAAGACAACCTATTGAGGTGTGGCAAGTGGCAAAGAAGTTCAACGTTGAAGATTTAAGGGTTAGGGTTTGCAGAGAAACCCTAGGGAAGACCAACAACCCCCTTCCTAGGGTGAGCGAGTGGCCTTCAAGGCATAAATCAGCTTTCTTGAGGGCTGAACAGCAGTCCACTATTTTTGGTAATTTTGAGGGCTTATTTCCAGCCATTTGCACTTGAAATAATTTGGTTGAGGCCTAATGGATTGGCTGTAATTTATGATAATTTATTAATTAATTGTGCACAATATTGATGGTTTGGGGTTGAAAAGACCTCTATCCAATTCTGCAATTTTTCTATGCTTTAGCGACTTGGAAAGTAACTTGTTATGGTTAGTCGATGCCCTAAATTTCATGGGAAAAATCAAAAAATAATTACTAGGGTTTTGCAATAATTTATTGTAGCTTGGTGTATTTATGGATAACTAGGTTTTGCTGGAAAGAACCAAGAAGAATATATTTAATTCGGATTGGCATCATTACTTGTAATATTTGCAAGGGTTTCATGGTCGTTGTGGTCAAGGAAGGCAGCTGCAAAATTAATAATTTCCAGCCAGCTAGGGTTTGCTAAATAATTAAGAAAAACATATCTTTCAACTAGGGTTTGTTGAATAATTCATTATTTAGCATTTCAGCCCTAAAAAGGGACATTACGATGGAATCAAAGCCAATTACTTAGCCGGCTGTGGGGTGTGAATGACTTCAATGGATTGGCAATCTAGGTTTTTGCCAAAAGAGGAATCTAAAGATCCCATTCAAAAGGCAGGGATGAAAAAGAAGACAATGGATAAAGCCATGAATGATTTGTTGCAAGCCATGGAGAATTATCAAAGGGAACTAAAGGCAATAAGTCCCAAGGTTTTGGCAAAGTCTATGGGGTTAAGCTGTAGAAATCAAGAGTTTCCCTTAGAAGAAGAAAAAAGACCAGCAAAAGTGATGAATGCTTCATCACCACAAAGGGATTCCCCCTTGACAATGAGAGAAGAGGGAGAAATCATGGAGCACAAGCCCAAGGGAGAAGAGAATGTTGTGATTAAAGCCCAATTGTTGAAGGATAATGTTGACAAACAACTTGCTGATTTTCAGAACAGCATTAGGAAGAGACGTGTGAAGATGAAATAGGGAATCACAAGGATGGGAGGGTTTCCACAACCCCCACTTTGCCAAAGGACAAGCTTGTTGTTGGTAGCCCAAGGTATGGCAATGATATTTTATTAATTACTAATGATTGCATGCACAAGCAGACTAAAGAAGAAATGAAGAAGAAAAACACGTCACTTGTTGAATGCACAAGTGAGGAAGCTGTCCCTAAAGTCCATTCTACAAAGCCCAAGGTATGAAACATTTGGTAACATGTCAAATTTATTGCTTCACACTATGCCATTTCAGATTTGTTGTCCTCATAAGCAGCATGCAAAAAAGGGTGATATAATGAGGCATACAGGTTACAATATGGGACCTGCGGACCCTTTGATTCAAGTGGATAATTGTTGTTGCCCAAGGGTGTGGCATCCCGATAATAGTTTGAGATATACAAAGGGGAGTAATTCTAATTTTTATTTATTTACAGCTGTTCCTTTCATTGGAGTAAAGAAAAAATCAGAATTGGCATCAAATAAATATGAGAAAGCTTTAAGGTATGTGAAGATTCCTTTAAATTATTGTTTTAAGAACCTTATGAATTCTGAAAATGTAGGTTCAAAACAATTTACGATGAGAAAAGAGAAATCAAAATTTGAAAAGCAGAAAAAGAGGACTTTCCAGCCAGGAAAGGAAAACATTAAACTCAGATATTTCTAAATTGTGTATTGAAAATTCTGAGATGCAAAAATCAGAATTCCTAGGGCATCAAGAAGAGAGGATTTCCAGCAAGTTCTTGGATGGCCAATGGAGTTGCAATTGACAGGCGTTAGTGAAGAAGGATCCATTATGTGTGTTGGGGAAAAGAAGTTAAGGGTCAAAGTCAAGATTCTAGGTACCAATGATCAATTTCAATTTGTTGTAATATGCATGACAATCTATAGAGGTGAGCAATTTGATTATTGTCATAACAAGAATTTTTTTTACCATCCTCCTACTATGTTCCTACACCATTTTGATCATCATGAAGATTGTGCCAAGAACGAAGACAAGATGAAGGGTACTAAATGGACACAGAAATTCTCCCAAATGAATTCATAGATATGGGACCCAAGTGAGCCTTTCAAGCATAGTATTGCAGTCATGTTATGTTGGGGGACAAGGGATAAAATGTGGACAACCATGGAAAGGGTAACAAGCAAGAGATATTGTGATCTAAGGATTGAAGGTAGGGCTGAGTGTGACTTGTTAACTGTTGTTACTCTTGATTCCAGCTTGTTTCCTTCAAAGTTTGTTGTTGTTAGGGTGAATATTGACTCCAAGAGAATGCATTTTCTGCTCCTCATCCCCCTAGAGATGTCCGTAACATGTACAAGTGTATTTCCAGCCACTATAAGAATGAATTTAAAGAAGAGAATGATATGCTACAACCATGATAAAGATGACATAATCAAATCTTTTGGAATCCGGGTGAGAATTAGTAAGGGAAAAGCAAGACATGAAGGAGGAGTTCATATCATAAGGCTTGATGAGATGACTTCAAAAGCATAGTTACCATGTTCAAAAAATTCGGTTTGTTCGGAAGGGGGAAAAAGTTCGGAAGTTCGGAAAAAGTTCGGTTCAGTAAGTTCGGAAGTTCGGAATTATATATATATATATATATATGCAAAATATTTCAATCTACTAAGGAATGAACATTAATTTAACACTTGCAAAAATGAGAAATGCATAAGAATTTCAAACTTGAATTACATTAAAAGATAGCAAAATATTCATAGTTTAGAGCCTAAGCTCAAAATTGATATAGAACTTAAGTTTCAAACATTTGCAACATCAAACCCAGCTTCAAAATCAATGTTCAATCATCAATGTTCATTGTTCAACATCATACAAATACTTAAAGTTTAACATAAAAGTTTTCAGCATTAACTAAAAATAAGAATGAAATCTAAACATCTGCAACATCAAAACTTGCATTTACACCAAAATCACTACTAGCAGTGGCATCATCATCTAATCCTACACTAGTAGGCTCATCAACAACATCAATATTTTCATCTTCAAAGCATGGTTCGCCAAGGCGAGAGTTGTCATCTTCATTTGCAAGAGAGTGAGTAAGCAATCGTAGATTGCTATGAACAAATACAAGATCAGAGAGTTTTTGAGCCCCTAGTCGATGCCTCTTGTTAGTGTGGATTAGGTCATGTGTACTCCAGTTTCTTTCACATGCAGAAGCACTGGAACACTAGCTGAAGATTCGCACGACAAGCTTCTGCAATTGTGGAGTAGAAGCCCCATAAGTCTGCCACCATTTAGATGGTTCCCACTTCGCCCTGCTTGCCTTTGTTTCTTTGATGCCAAACATTTTCAGTTGGTTCTTGAAAGTAGTAAGCTGCTGCCTTGCTGCTTCTTTCTCTTCTTCATCAATAAACAACCTATCTATTGTTGCAAATACACCTCTCATTATCTCTTCATCTGCATCATGATTTACCTCTACTAATTTAAGATCTGATAGCAAGCTATCGCATGTAGAGGACGATGTAGCATGGACCATCGCTTGTCCACAATTTCCCAAATGCTCTTGATTTCTTCAACATTACCTGCAAGTAACTTTTGAATTTCTTCCTTTGCTCTGTCCATTCCCTCATACACAAAGCCCATGCAAGGTTGATTGCCATCAACCATTCTCAAAATTTTAACAAGAGGCTCAAACACCATTATGATTTTCTTGGCCCCCTCCCAAAATGTGTCCCCTGAGATTATTCTTTCAATATCTTTTGAATGGGCTTCCTTAGAAAGCTTTGACTCTGTCCATTCATCACTAACCATTACTTTTCTCAATGTTGTCATTTCCTCTACCTCCCTTTGCAAAGTAATGAAATTGGTGGCAAATCTTGTTTCGGCAGGGGATAGAAGCTCACGCTTTGAAAATGAACGATACAAGTTCAATGTCAAGCGGTGATTGAGGATAAACTTAGATATTTGTTTGCCTTCAATCACAATATTACTTACCCACTCCAGTTTTGATAAGTCTTCAAACAAAAGATCCAACACATGTGCAGCACATGGTGTCCAAAAGAGATGAGGAAATCTATCCATGAGTATATCCCCTGCTCCTTTACAATTTGCTGCATTATCTGTAATGATTTGAACAACATTCTCTTCTCCTATCTCTAAAATCGTTGATTCGATGCATTGGGAAATGAAAAGAGAAGTTTTTTGTTCATTACTTGTATCGATTGATTTTATAAACATAGCACCATCAAGAGATATTGCCAAAATATTTAGGAGGGGCCTTCTTCTTGAATCTGACCAACCATCACTTACTATTGTGCAACCTGTTCTTTTCCAAATTTTTTTTATATCAGCTAGTTCAGTGGATATGGCTGCCACTTCCTCTTCAAGAAGACTAGTTCTTAGTCTTTCATAGCAAGGCAATGTGTAACCCTTCCCAAATTCAATTGCTGCATCTACAAAGGTCTTGAAATGTGGGGAACGAATGACATTGAAAGGAATGGCCTCAGCATAAAACAATCTCGCTGCCAACTTATCTACGTCATGCTTTTGTTGTGGCCTCCACATGGACTTTAATGAAACTTGTGACTTTTAAGCATCACTTGCACTTCCACTAGGAAATGGTGATGTACCTGATGGAGCACCACTTGAACTATTTAACGAGCCAATTTGTGAGATAGAGTGTTGGATTTTAGCCTTCTTTGCTTCTGAAGCAAATGATCCAGCACGACTCACATCATATTTAGCTTTCACCCGTTTTATGAAATCTGCAAACTCCACTTCCTTTGAATTTTCATTTGCTATGGCACAACGTTTCACATCTGCAGAGCCTCCAAGGTAATGGTATCGAACTCTAGTGACACTACCTGTGATATTCCCATTGCATAAGATGCATCTCATATTTGTTTTTTTATCATCTCTCTGAACGATATATTTCATTTCTAATGGACGACTAGACATGCTGTCACCTGTACCCTGAATCTTGATTTTTCACTGCCCAATGCCCACTGCTCAACCTTGCATTCACTGTTCTGAATTTTCTCAATGTACCTTGGTCCCACACTGCCCAATAAATCCCCCTTGCATACATTGTTATGAACCTTTGATTTCTGCCCTGAAATTTTAAAAAACATATTACTCCGTAAATGTAACATTCTATACAATACAATAAAATATAATTTATACTTTATAATATTTTATTATTTTAAAGTTTAAAGTTTAAAAGAATAATATTAATAATAAACTAACAATAATGAATTAAAAATAATAATAATAAACTAATTGAACTTAGTACTTACAGTTTTAATATTTATTATTAAGTTATTAACAAAATTATTATATAATAAATCTAGTAAATTAAAGTAGTTATTAGTTACTAAATAGTAAATAGTAAAATTTAAATACTAAATACTAATATAGTAATAATAAATTATTATATAATAAAATATTAAAAATTTAAAACAACAAATTAAATGAGATTATCATTAAATAATAAAAAGTATTAGTAAAAACTTAAAAATTAAACTGAAGTTTTGAAATTGAAAGTTGAAACTATACTTACCGGGCAAATTGCAAACGGACCCTAGGCGAAGCCGAATCCGGAATGGCGAGGCGCGGCACGGCGGCGGCAACTGTGAACCCAGGCGAGGCGCGGCACAGCGAGCAAGCTGCCAAACAGGTAAACTGCCAAACACCGACTGCGAACGCGTTCGTGACTGTCTTCTACACGTTTGTCGTTCGTCTGATAACTGATAAGTATACTGTATAACTGATAAGCGTTCTGCGTTTGCCTTTTTGACTTTTTGTCTTTGGTGTTTCAACTTTCCGTGTTTGGCTGTTTGCCTTTTTGGCTTTGCGCCGTTGCGGATTAGGGTTCCGTTTCCAACGCGTCGCCGTCGCCATTCGCCGTATTAAAAATTTATTCGGTTGAATTTGACCGCACAAATTCGGTCGACGCGTTTTGTTCGGTTCGAACTGAACATCAGCCATGTTCGGTCAAACATGGTAACTATGTTCAAAAGTGATGGAAGGCATCTTCCATGATAAAAATTCTTTAGGGGCAGCAAGGAAGAGGAAATTTTCTGAGTTGGGACAGCCAACTATAGCTGGAAAATTTGATCATGCTTTTGATGCAGGAAAAAGGACAACGATGGAAAAAGGTTGTCTTTCCAAAAAGGTCAACAAAATGGCGAATGGACAACCCTCAAGGTATGAAAAGTACCACTTGTTTCCTTTTTTATTGAACCCAATGAATGTTTGGAATAATAATTTGAGTCAAGAGTTCAAGGAGGCAAAAAATCAGTTTGTAGATAAGAGAGGAAGGTCTAAAATTTTGATAAGAGGTAGGCCAAATTTACACTCAGAAAATTCTGAGTTGTTTTTACAAAATCTGAAGATATCATACTCAGAAAAATCAAGGGAAAAAGATACAGTACAGCTCCCAATAAATTCTGGAAACACATGTACAAAGTCTGATTTTTTTTTCTCAATAAATTCTGAATTGGTGAGGCCAATACCGTTGCCTACTAAGGACAAAAATTCTAATATTTTTGGCATGCTACAACCCATGATAAATTCTAGAAATACATATGAATTGGGGCACTCCTTTCATGACAAAAAATTGGTTGACAAGGGGGAGCAAAGGGGAAGACATGAGGCACACATGAGGGTACCAATGCAAGGTTGCTTGCATCTCCATGATATCTCCTCTCAAGGTATGCTTTCAATATGGTTCAAATTTGCTCTCTTTTTGCAAATTGGGAAAGGTTTGTCAAGGCACATAGAAGGGTATAAGGAATTGATGGATGCTTGCCAAGGTAACATGCACTTAATGACTAAGGATCAAATAAACCTTATCATATGGGGCAGTAAGGTTTTAATTTACAGCCATGAACCTTTTTCTAACACACCTTATGAGTGCATGATGATATCCATTAGAGATCTATGTGTGAAAAGTCCGTCTAAATGCAATTTGGCAATGGATAGGTTGACATTTTGGAACATTTGTAAGGCTGCTAAGTGTAAATACAGTCCTCTAATCATCGAGTACAGGTCTCTTTGTGAAGTTTTTCTCTCCAAGGTAGGAAGCCATAAGGGAATGAGGGCCAAGGTTTGCATGTTGAGGAAGTTTCCAGCCCATAAGAGGCATGAAATGACAAGTTTGAGGACACTACCAGCCCCTCAGATTGAGAAATTTCTGAGTACTAAAGTCACTATGGAGAGTGGGGGCAGCATTGACAACTCTCACATGCCCTCAAGGGCATTCCCACCTATGCTTCCAACCACTTCACAAGTGGAAAGGAAGAAGAGGACTCTTTTTTGGACTAATGTGTTTATGTCACATGCAGGAACTGATTTAGGGGCAATCAAGGTCCAAATTTTCAAAGACTACCTTGCTGAAATACCCTTTTCCAGACGCTACCATATTGCAAGTTCGGAGCCATTTTCTTTTTCCACCATCCTTTTGATACATCTAGGGTATGAGGCCTCGAGGGGACAAAGAAAGAAGACTAGCAACTATTGTTTTTCTTTTCCAGCTTGCATAAAAACAAAAGAATCTTCATCTACAACAGTATAAGACTTTGTCATAAGGATTTTCTTCATTGGGAAGGACCACGGATCGAGTTTTGCATGAGGCCCATGGTGGGGACAGCCCCTTGGTTACTACGATTGCTTGAGGACAACCAATTTTGGGTAGAGAGGATTGTCATGTCCCCCTTTTGGGCATGAAGCTTTTGAAGACCCTTAGCCTATTTATCCTTTGTTTCCAAGGCTAAGGAAAGTTCAAAAAAAAAAAAACATGTTGATTTAATTGTAAAATTCAAAAAGTTGTTTTATTGTCTAATTTTCACTTAAGTTGTGGTCTTTTCAGGGTCATGGGCACCCAAGACCTTAAGTGAGGGTTATAATTTAATTAATCTTTCTTTAAAAGTTGGGTTTCCCTCCAAAAGTGCAACACCCCTCTTGGAAGGAAGATTATAAAAAAAGATGGAGGATTCATTTGAAATGTTAGACTATGTTATGATGTTGAATTTTCAAATTGGAGCACGAAAAGCTTTGCTTGTTCACTTTGAAGACGAAGACCCTCATTTTTCTTGAGGCAACTTCACCTAGGAGTTGCCATTGAGTTGAATCATTCTTCCAATGGTGTTTTGAACACCAACTTGTTTGCAACAGGAAAGAAGACAACCTATTGAGGTGTGGCAAGTGGCAAAGGAGTTCAATGTTGAAGATTTAAGGGTTAGGGTTTGCAGTGAAACCCTAGGGAAGACCATCGACCCCCTTCCTAGGGTGGGCGAGTGGCCTTCAAGGCATAAATCAGCTTTCTTGAGAGCTGAACAGCAGTCCACTATTTTTGGTAATTTTGGGGGCTTATTTCCAGCCATTTACACTTGAAATAATTCAGTTTTGAGGCCTAATTGATTAGCTGTAATTTATGATAATTTTTCTTAATTAATTGTGCACAATATTGATGGTTTGGGGTTGAAAAGACCTCCATCCAATTCTCCAATTTTTCTATGCTTTAGTGACTTGGAAAGTAACTTGATATGGTTAGTTGATGCCCTAAATTTCATGGGAAAAATCAAAAAATAATTGCTCGGGTTTCGCAGTAAATTATTGCAGCTTGGTGTATTTATGGATAACTAGGTTTTGCAGGAAAGAATCAGGAAGAAAATATTTATTTCAGATTGGCACCATTACTTGTAATATTTGCAAGGGTTTCATGGACATTGTGGTCAAGAAAGGCAGCTGCAAATTATTAGTAATTTCCAGCCAGCTAGGGTTTGCTAAATAATGAAGAAAAACATATCTTTCAACTAGGGTTTGTTGAATAATTCATTGTTTAGCATTTCAGCCCTAAAAGGGGGTATTACAGAAAAGCAGTCCACAAAAGCGAAATGATGGTCCTAGATGGCGACTAGTAGGCTCATGTAGATTATATGCTCAATTTGACCAAGCCCATTATGACATGGATCAGCCATGTTTGGAAGAAATCTATGATAGCATCAACTCAATGATCGAGAAGATAAAGGCCATCATAAATGCAAAAGAGCAAGATCCCAAGGAAACATTTTCCAAACAAGTGCATTCAGTCTCTCATTGATCAACAAAACAAAATGACCACCCCACTGCATTTCCTTGCCTTTGCATTGACTCCTAACTACAGCATTGAGATCCTTTCTTTGCTGAGGGGGGTGCCACCACACAAAGATGTGAAGTGGTTGAAAGGTACAAGTTGGCATTCTCTAGGCTATGCTCCAATCCTGAGGTAGAAGACATAGTTATGAACGAGTTTGGGAATAAAAGGCTGCCTCAAAAGCAATCCATGTTTTTGGCCAAAGCGGCTGGGCTTGGCAGCACGGAAGAAGATGAAAAAATTTCAAAGGGCTCCTCTGCTAAGATGGTTGCAGGGTCTACCAGTTCGACCAATCCCTCAGTCTTTTAGTGTTTCTCCCTTGTGCTCTGATAGGGGTAGGGTTGAGGTTTTCAGTGGAGTTCTCTGCATTTGCACTATAGGGTGTGCTGTGTTTTTTACTAGGTTTTGGATGCTGTGTAATGCCTATTTTATTTCTGTGTTCTATCTTCAGGATGCTTATGTTTAGTTATTTGCCTTTTTGGTAGTGGGCTTGGTGCTTTGCCTTTTTGGCAGTCCACCTGGATTTTTTATATTGCCAGATGTATATGGCTCTTCAAATGTATCGGTTTACATGATAATATAATGGGTAAGGGACACATACAACCCTCATTTTACGAATCAAAAAATATATATATTAACATAATGATGAATTGCACTATTATGTGTGGAATAGACCTTAACGAGTCCATCACCAACCCTACATTTCACAAATGCTCAAAACATACTAAAATTAACAAAATATGAGAGAGTGAGATTGAGGAGTATTGAGAAGACAGTGCCTTCATAAATATACATGCGTAAGTGATATTGTGGAGTCTTGATAATAAAGTATCTTTGTAAAAATACCGTAGACATTAGCTCCATAAGTCCATTACTAGCCCTAAATTAACTCACATAAATTCAATCACAATATGGGTAAATGAGATTGTGGAGTCTTAAGAAGCGACAGTAGACCTTATCCTAACAAGCCAGTTACTGCATCATTTGAAAAAGATTCGAATAACCAAATATATGACAAAATATATAAGTAAGCGAGAGTACGGAGTATTTAAAACGGAGTAAACTTGGAAGTGTGTCCCCAACGTTCAACTCACACCATAAAAAGGCACATCGTACAATGTAAACCCACAATTAGGCCGCCAACAATCTAAACGGAAAAAAAAACACTAAAATCGAAAGAGAGGAAAAATAGAAACCTACCAGCGTTCCTTACGGCCACGAAATTCTAAGTCAGAGTCAGGCGAATCATCCTGATCGTTTTCCTCGTCTTCCAGCTCTCTCCACCGATTCATCAGAGCGCGCTTTCTCATTTCCCTCTGTGCAGCCTCCATTATTATCTCTCACTGTAAAACAGGGAATTTTGCATATTTAAACCCTAAGAATAAACTCAGCAGGATTCGATCCCGGGTGACCCGTGAAAACGTGAATAATTTAGAATGGCGCCCACAAGATCATAAAATAGAAGGTAATTTGGTATAAATTCGAGGGCACAACCCGAGGGCTTTGCTATCCCTAATTTTTTGAATCCTGGATTTGTAATGCACTCAAAGGCTTTCCTGCACCTCTGTACTCAAAAAAAACCGTGTGCCCTTTTACCCCCAATTTTATCCGCCAAAATCGATAAATATTGCAGTGCCATGGCGGGAGATGTCATAATTCTTTATCCATATTATATGGAAATAATGACCTCCGTTACATCGTGTCAGCCGCCAAATTTTCATCTTACCCATAGCAACGCAATACAAGCACATTGGTATTTATGAATATAACTACTAATTCCGTATCTCAAAGTACATTGGTGCCTAATATCCCGGACTCAAAAATTTAAAAAGTAGCAGTTGCCCCAAAGTGCAAGAAAAAGTAGAAGGAATTGATTGTATTTTTGTGTTTGCGATTATATTTAGTAGTAATCTATAAAGAGATCTCAACTTTATATTATTATAGTCACTCTATCTACGGTTTAAAGTGGGTTTAGGTATTATTCAAAAAAAAAATTGTAAGTATCGATTATATAATTAATAGAAAAATATTTCAAAGTGTGTTGGGCGGTGATGATGAAGGGCAATGATAGGTATTTCAAGTGATATTGTCTATCAAAAGGCTCATATCATACACACAATCTGACATCAAAGTAATTGTTGGATTTACATGCACTCTACCCATTACAAAGGGGTTTATAGTTTGCAGAGTGATCACATATTTTATTGACTATTTTCTATTTTATTATCTAAGGACTTCATATTCAATGTACGAATTGAATCATCAATGCAATGTCGTTAATGTGGGGGTTTTCTTGTTTTCGTTGTGGGTGAAGTAAGTACCAAGACTTTCGCAGAGTGCATACCATATGGGTGCATAACGAAACATCATTGATAATGCAATGTGAAACTTGTGGTGGAGTCATCATCACTTGAGAGAAAAAGTTTTTCAGTGACAATCGGTCCTAAGTGGCAGGTAAGATTGGTAGGTTTAATTCTTATGCATTAAAGGGTGCCCACATCGCATAGTTAAAAAAGGAATATATTATAGTTATGCAAAAAAATACTTACAAAAAAAATCTTGTTAATATAATATTATATTAATCATATATTAATATAATGTAATTATAGATATTAATAAATTAATAATGTTATATATAATTAATATAAATATATAATTAATAAAAAACTATATATTGTAATATATAAAAATATATGCATTATATTATTGTATTATAATAATATATTAATTATCATTATTATATAATGATTGTTAGATGATGGATCTCAATTTTTTATTTGCAGAGCTAGAAAACTTGATTTGTTTATATCTTATGATAATTATTTTAAAGCAAAGTTTTGAATTATTTTCGACATTTATGCATTTATTAGCAGGAGAAGAGGCTTTATTAATATATTGTATAATATTTGCTACATGGTTTTTCTTACACCTACCACCTTTTTATTGAGGGACAGGGTTTGATTGGTAGAAGTTGTGGTTATGATGAAGAAGCATATGTCGCTGTAGCATAGAGGAAATCACCACAGCTTCCCCAATCTTCTGCCACAACTTCCCCGATTTTTTGCCAGTAAATTTAGAAAATTTATATATGAAACAATCTCCTATCATAAAAACTGCTAATAATTGATTATATTGTATTGTAAAGAATGGAGAGAGTAAAGATTTGAGAGAGACAAAACCAAGCAAAGATACTCAGAACGCACACTTCAACGGGGTTATACTTCTCTTCTGCTATTTATAGTGAGGGGAGTGGGCATTACTAGTTATAAGCAAAACAAATCATGCCTCAATTTTCTTTTTCTTTCTGTTGATTGTAGATAAGAGTCATTGTGGTGTTGATTTTGTAGTGCTGCTATTTTTCATTGTGTTCATCTTCATTTATGAGGCACACAATACTACAGGTAACTCATGTGATTATTTTTATTTAACCTTTTTATTATATAATGATAGACTAATGGCAAGATGGTATGATATCATAATACAGTGCACATAACAAAGGAGTTGAAAGTGGGAGGGATATATTGCCCAGCCTGCATATGTTGTGAACCTACTACCAATCACAAAACTTGTTACAGCGGATGTGCAACCCCCATCCAAACAGAATCTGATAATCCTTGAAACCTCACAAATTACTATGCTACTCACCTGCCTTTGCACGTAATGTATCATAAGCTTTTTTTAAATGGCAAATTTTCGTGATGAGCTTCTGGCTGATGTTAGAAAAAGACAAGAAGAGAGCCTCAAGGATACAACTATGGAACATGTTTATGTAATAAACATTACACTGATATATAGGGAAACTGTTATATATCGTATCCATATATTTGAGCCAATAGGATGCGATTAAATAGAATATGCCAAACCTGCAAACCACTTATTAAAAACGATGAAGATTTTGTCTCCATAGCATGTATCAATGTTGGAATGGATCCACACAACATATACCTTTTTGGGGCTCTTGTGAGACGAATCCTAGGACCTTGCCCCACCGTATAAGCCTTAGACTTAATAAATAAATTGTAAGTCAAGACCCTGGGTTTGGTCACTTTGAGATTTGAATGTGACCTTATATTTACAAGTTATCTCAAAGTATATTGATGCATAATAACCCTTATCGAAAAATTAAAAATAAATAAATTGTAAGTCAAGCACCTGTATTTGGTCACTTTAGTTTTGAATGTGACCTTACATTTACAAGTTAATGGATTGAGTCATTAATGGATTTTAAAGATATAAGGTTTTAAAGTCCACATATAATGAATTATAACTTTTCTTTATGAGAAATATATATTAAGATAATAGATTAAAGATAGTTATATAGATAATTATAGTTTTTAATTCCTTTAGATTGAATTATAGCATTTGATTTATTTTAACTTGAAATCAATGAGGTGTTATTGGTCAATGAGATATTATTGTTTTGAATGTAAAAAATATGTATGACAGTTTTGAGGAGCAAGCTACGAGGTCTTTAATGGGTTGAATAAATACATTTTAATTATTGCGTTGTGATTAGAGGAAATATTTGTGGCGCCCTTTCTTTGTTTGATGCAAGTATTGAATGTAGTTAGGAGGGTCGGGGAGGGTGAACTATCCAATTTGTAGGCAAGTTAAATGCAAATTGTTAAATGTGGTTGTTAACATGATGGTTAACCATGTTTTTCATCTTGTCAAAGTTAGAAAGGGAATTGGAAAATTGTAAAAGTACTTGCCATTGAATGTTCACTCGAGGCAAGTTTGGATTGCACACAGGAGTAAGATGGAGGCAATCTATTGTGATCATTTTGATTTTGTTGTTTCCAGGTATGTGGAGAAGGGACCATTGGGGTTATATAGTTCATCAATTATTTCATTGTTTTCTATTTGAATTATGGACAAAAGTTGTAGGGATTTCGATAGTAATCGAGTTCGTATGTGCGACTTGCTTTTCTTTTTATTCAGCTTATGTGTGACATTTGGTTAATATTTATAGGTTTTATTGGCTAGGAGTGGAGAAATGAAACGACAATGCTTGCACACTGGGACTAGTCATGTACTCTATGAGAATTTTAACCTGCTTCTTTATTTTTTCACACGGAGGTATTGGTGATGTGATCAGAATGGAGCTGAATATTGGATTTGTAAGGCAATTGATTATAAGGGCTTTTAAGGCTTTTGTTCATTATCATGCATTTTAATTTCTTTCCCTTTCTTTAAATTTGGCTTATGTGTAACGTTTGATTAATATTATTGGGTATTGTTTACTAGGAGTAGAGCAATCAGGGGATAATGTGTGCAAGTTGAGTTTGGACTCTACAATGTTTAAGGTTAAAAATACATTTTTATGATTGATTTTAATTTAATTATTTCTGGGCACACAAAGAGTAGACTATTGGAGCTTTATAGTAAAATGATTTTTTTATTGTTTTGTATTTGTGTTGTGGGTAAAGGAGTGGCAAAAACATAGGGTTTTTGCTAGTAATCAAGTTTTTTTTTTTGCTGAGATTTGGGTAATACAAAAAGTCTGGAGTTGGATAATGATTTTTTGACTGAGTCAAATAATAACAAGAGCTTTCAGGGTTCTTGTTCAGCGAGGGGTTTAGTTTTTTTTTGTATTGGAGCAGAGTGGGTTTAGGGTTTAGGGTTTAGAAGGGTGTCTGATTTATTTATAGTGAGTTAAATATTTTGTTTTTTATCTTCATTTGGAATACATGATATTTATTTTTTGTTGTTCAAGGGATTTTGGGGTTCTTGTGTTTTCTAGTTTACATTGCTTATGATGATATTTCCCAATAAATTACATTCCTTATGGTGTGTTTATGTTTTACCATTAATTTTCCCTATAAATTTATATATAGTTTTGCAATAGCTTGTCTTGGCCATTTCATAATAAATTTTGACTTAACAAGATCATAAAACACTAGCATGACTATCAATGTTAAATTTATCTAGAAGATTAATAAAATCATGTATAAATTCCATGTTCATTCCCTGGATATGTAGTTATATGGTCTTTCATGAACACCCTAAGTCATGATTTAATATTTGAATATTAATCCAGTAATCCTCTTAACTATGGAAAAGCGGTGGAGTTTTTCCTTGCAAACAAATTCCTACTAATAGAAATGTCAAATTTAATAAGTCTATTGGGAAAGATAACCATACACACTTGCCTAATAACTTTGCTTAGATTACCAAGCTGAAAAGAAATAGGGTTCTTTACATGACAAGCCCATTTCCAAATGTGAATATGAGAAGAATATGAAAAAGCTTGAGAATATCATGCACCCAAAAGGTAAGACATCAAATTCTCAATTCATGAAGATGATGTATAGTTAGATCAATTTTTTTATTCAATAAGAGGTTTAGTTTCTTTTGTTGGAACGGAGTAGGTTCAGGGCTTAGGGTTTAGAGCCTCTTCCTTTATCATTTCTTTTTGTTTTGAATTTGCCAGTAGTATTTTGGTGCTCTTAATGCCTTTTTATAATGTCATTTTCTTGAGTCCCATGTATACACATTACATATGTGTGCGTGTGCGTGTGTGTGTGCGTGTGTGTGTGTGTGTGTGTGTGTGTGTGTGTGTGTGTGTGTGTGTTTGATATTGTGTATTTTTACTAAATAAAAGGTAATGTGTATTCATATAAGTGATTTTTGAAATGACTTCATTAGAGATAAGTTTTTTTTTTAGTTTAAAACTCTAAATTAAAGGTATTATACTGAAATGAATATATACACTGCATAATACTTTTTCATAACAACAAACGACATAATATACTTGTTATGGATTGAATATAATATGTACTATAGAAAGTTATTCTTTATAACTTGGCTCATTCATAGACCTTTAATAGCTTGCATGGTTTAAGTTTTTTGTATTTCCATCAATTACTTTCACTAAGTAAATTGTTATCAATTTCTACTAAACTCAAGCATAAGGAAATCAATTTCTAATGTCTAATAAGATTTGCATAAAATATTTATTCTGTTTAAGATGAGTTTTACATTCATTTTGTATTTTGTTCTTGTAATTATATAAATTACAATCTAAAGATTTAATTTCATACTTTATTATGTAATTGTTACAAATTCACTGAGATGACTTTGTAAAGTTTTGCATTTCTCTAAGATTTTTACTTAAAATGTGTTACAAACAAACCTAAGACTGACTTTACTGACAAATATTCTCTTCTTAACTCTTAGAATAAAGATTTATCTATATGTCACTATTTATAACAATTATTTCATCAACTTTGAATCTTTAAAACCCTCTCTTGAATTACATAACGAATAAGATTAAGTGTTGTTCACTAGCTAACAAGTGTAGGATATTCAATTCCACACATTCAGCACAAGCAATAAATTGATTCATTTGTCAACTTTTACAAAGGCAATAATAAAAAAACAAAGGCCTATGTTATTGGTATTCACCGTTTTCACCACTTAGCTCAATACAAAACATAAAGCCAACATGTTTAATTTTCTTGATGGGTTTCTATATATGCATTCATCATAATCAATCAAACAATTCACAATTTCAATGTGTTTGGTAATTTATTTTCTATAAAATTACATAAATTTGTTTTTTCAATCACAAAAGACTGATTTCATGCTTTCTTACTTGGCTATTTTTTTACATGTCTGATCCTAACAACCTATCATGATAGGAATATAGATTTTTGACATCTTGCTAGGTCCATTCTATTTCAAAAAGAGAGTAGTTAACAATCAAGTGATTAAAAAAACTAAAATTTAACATTACAATAACATGTGATTAACACTAAAGTTTGTTATAAATCCCTATAATTTAAATAATAGATACTTGAGTATTTTAATAACTATTAATTTATCCTCACATCGGAGTTATAAAAATTTAATATATTCTCTACAGTGCATAATATATATTCATTAATCAATCCAGTTTTATTAACCAACTTGTACAAAAAATTCAAATAAAAAGAAGAGAAATTCGCACATATGAACCCGATTACTACCGAAAACCCTCAAATCTCTGTTAATGATTTGTTCACAATGCAAATATAAAATATTTAAACAATTGACAAAATGAAAATCCTCAATAAAACAATAAGACCAAAATGGTTATAACAAATTACCTTCATCTTAAACCTGCATGTAGGTCAGAATCGCCTGAAGCAAACATTCAATGCCAAGTACTTTAGCAGGTTTCCAATTCTCCTTATAGCTTTAGAAATATGATAAATCATAGTTTCCTATCATGCTGACAACTTGTATTAAACATTGCCTCAAACAAAGAGAGGATGGCAATAACATGCCAAATATTTCCTCCAATCACAATGCAACAAATAATATTTTTTTATTCGACCAGTCAAAGAGCTCGCACCTTGCCCCCTGAAACTTTGATGTATATTTTTGTACCCATAACGAGGACATGTCATTGGGTAGCAATGCACTAGCTAGTTCCAAGTTAAAGCAAATCAATGACTATAACAACAATTAGATTATAGAATTTTATTTTGATTTTTTCATTATAATTTTATGTGAGTATGATTTTCATGTGTTTTTCAATATGTATATATTAATAATTCAATCAAGAATAATATTTTGCATTTATATAAATATACATGTGGTCTTTGTACTTGTTTTAGTTAAAATTATTGCATTGTCTATACATAAAAATATACAAGTTTGTCAAAATATATCCAATATATCATGATATTATTATGAATTATATTTTGTATCTTTAAATAATTTTACATTATATTTTATTATAGTTTTTATTTTTTGTTCTTAAATGGAATTTTGTTTATTGCATATTTTTATAATTGAAGACTTAATAGGTGTTGATGATTGAATTTGTACCATTAGGTCAACATATAGTGTTTAAGAAACACTTCTCATTCCTGGATTTGAAGAATCCATTGCATGAGTTGTTGGTTGTGATCTTTTCGAGATTTATGGTGGAGTAGTGGCCAAGATAAATGATTGTTTCACAAAATAAACGTGTAAATGGTTGTTGGGAGCAACCGTGATCCTAAATCTTTGTGAAGATGCAAGTGATTTGAACTAAGTCCTATGAATGATGTCTAAAACCTAAAGCTTAAACCCTAAGCTGGCATGGATATTTATAGTGACAAACTAAACTAAAGTGATATGGTCGAAAAGGAGCAAAAGGAAGGGTAGGGTAGAAAGAAAGTGTTTCCAATCTTCAACCCAAACATTATGACAAAGTTTAGATTTCATTGAGACATGCATTTAACCAATACATAGCATGAAATTGAATAAGCATAGATCCTACTACATACCGAGTGAGGGTCTAAGGAAAAGTGAGATAATGCAAATGATAAACTATATTTAATTTGAATATTTACCTCTACAAACAAATAACATTGTCACATCTATAAGCAAAGCAAAGGAAATGAACTAAATTTAGAATCCTTCAATCAACCTAGCATAAACACAAGTTAACAACTCTGCATTCATATTATCACATCTAAAATTCATGGAAACCATTAAAACCTGACCATCAAACCAAAAAATTAAGGAAGTAACCATGATTACAAACACATAGACAAATATTAAACAAACTTTGTAGAATTCCTTGCTTATACTGCTTGTTCCAAGTTTATAAAGTAATTTTGGATCTAAGAACTCCCCCCTTTTTGCAATTGGAAATCTCTCTTTTATATAGACAATTCATGAGATATGCTAGTCATTCCTTCTCAACATGTAACTAGACAAGTGTCAACATGTAACTGGATAAGTGTTCCTTTGCAAATGCTTTAGTACCAATGACATTGTTTGACTGTGACTAACCTAAAAGTTATATATGTTCCATATTGCTCTTGTTTTTATAGAATAAAATATTCCCTTCAAATGATTTATAGAGTTCTATATTATGTTAACTTAATTGACTTTGAGACTCACTGCAATTTCAACCTTTTCATTTTGTCCTTGATATTCATGGCTCTACTTCAATTTTTTGATCTTCACTGGTCCAAAACAAGTATAATTCAAGTAATTTCGGGTTCACAGGACCTTGCAATCCAATGTGTCATATATATGTGGCAATGTCCATGTCAATCTATTTATTATTTCTGAAATGTGACTGTTACCCCTAGGACACATGCTAACACATCATTAGGTCTATATCTTTAAAAAGTTTACCTAGGACTCACACCGTCAGATCCTCATCTGTATGATGGAATGCGAGCATGCCATTTGGCAATGCCATAAGCTCTCTAAGCTCTTTAGTGTTATATTTTATTACAAACCATTAGATCTCTATTAAGACCCCTAAGATCATTCCATTTGGTAGCTCCATGGCTTTTTGCACTCTGCATAATTAGTCCCTGCCAAACTAGTGCCCTTTCGCCATGTGGCAGCTTCTCATTTGCCCTGAGTTATTTGAAAAGTCATCTTTCCTTTTGCACCATCAAATCTTGGCTACACAGATCAATGGCTCCATTGGATCTTCTTACAGAGTTCTCATAATGGTGACACTTGTCACCTTCTTATTGATCTTGGGGCTCTTGACTTTTGACCTTATGCCTTCCATTGGATCTTTAGGAAGCCTACTGAGATGGTGACACTTGTCACTCTCACAGAGCTCTTAGTACCTTTGGCATTTCAACGTTGCTCATGTACCATTCGATCATCTCTGTCTGGGTGAATGCACATCATTGATCAAGATTCTTGACTTATTGACTTTTGTACACAACTTTTGATCAACTTTATCTGAGTTTGCGTGCACCATTGGATTTTGATTTACTAGGTTAGGTGTGATTGGTTCCTGCAGATAATGAATATAATTAAGTCAAAGCTTGAAAACATATAAAACTCAAGTTAAAGTCTTAGACTAAGGTTCTTCATTCATATTAATAAATACAAATAAAGTTTTAGGCTAAAGTCTTTAAGCTAAGTTTTAAGACATAATAAAAAAGGCAACTTGTGATTAATAAAATTGACCTAGCCTAAAGTTTTTTGGAAACATAAAGGACTTAGAATAAAGTCTTAGCCTAAGGCTTTATTCATGTTTAAAAACATGACTAAAACCTTAAAATAAAATATAAGCTAAGTCTAAAATTAAAAATAAACATTCTCGCATAAATTTGATCCCGCCAAATTTGAATTCAAAAGAAGTACTTAAGTTAAATCAAATAAACAAAGGTTTTTATCATGAGTCAAACATAAATTCAAATTAGTCTTCAATAGACCAGAGGTTAGTAAAAGGATCAATTTAACACTAACACCCCACATCCTGAACATTGACCATTCCAAATTAACTCCATTAAACCTACCACCTAAAAAACAGAGATCCAATGTTAGCAAATAAGCTCAAAGTCAAATTAAGATTATGCTTTAATAGAGCCATTCAAACTAGATCAACACATGATTGTCAATATTGGTTCCTGATCAAGTTAAATGTTAAATTATAGCAAAAATTTGCATGATTTTAAATAAGGGTCCCCATTTTCAAAAATGGGGGTATGTTGACCTCAACAAATGGTGACTTTTGGGGGGAACGTAGTAATATGTTAGAATTCAATGACTCTGGTTCAGACTAATAGCTAATTTAGTCATTCCATTTTATCAAGTACCATCATTAAGATCAAATCACAATTAAAACAAGCCTTGCATATGAAAAATTAGGCCCAAACATCAACACTCAGTCACATTGTGTGTGTGCTTTGATTCCACTTACTATTTGCCATGGGGTTTAGGGAACAAATTTCAGATTTCATGACTTTGACCATTAACACTGGCTTTCAGCATGTTTGGATATTCATTAGGAACCATGCTTTAGCTCAGGGAAGGCTTGGGCATTGCTATACTACCAGCCAAGAATTCATAGCCCCGACAAAGATGCCTTTGGATCCACTCAAGGCCTTGATCCATTTCCAACCAGGTGTCCATAGTCCCGATGGAGATTACTAGAATCACCTTTGCTTGGATAGTTTTTGAATTTTTCAATAAGTTCTTGTTTTTGTATTTTTTAGATCATCTTTGACTTTTTATCAAATGTTGGGAACCAAGTTAGCCAGGTTTTAGGATTTGGTCAAGTGTTTGATCTTTAAATAATCATCCTGGGTTGCAAAATTTGCCCCAAGTAATAATGTTTATTAAGTGCAAACATGACTGTGTTTCAATGATTCAAAATTTCACCCAACATGTGAAATCCTTCTTAGAATCAATCTTAGATCAAAACAATGCTCAAAATCTCAAAGAATAATTATCTTAACCGTTAGTCTTTACTAGTTTTTCCAAACCCTAGCATCTAGCTCATATTACAACAATCCATAGTCAACCAATGTTGAGAAGTCATACCTGCATTTTTTAATTACAAAGTTCTCGAGAAATTAGGTGAAATTTGAGCTGAGGGCTGTCCAAAAGGACTTATTGAAAGTAAAGAACAAATCACAAAAAGCAAACACAACAAACAAACAAACAAGAAGTAAAGAAATATTTACAAACACTACTTACAAACAAGAGACAAGAAGGAAAGAAACATGAAAGAAACTATTCTAAACCCTACACTAACTTCTCAAATAACTTACCTCCAGGATCAAATGGAAAGTTATTCAGCCTACCATAGAACCTGAAAGCATGATTGCTTTCATTCAATGGCCTTTTCTTATGGATAAGAGCACTTGTATCCTTGTATCTTCCATATGATGCAACTTGACTTCCCACCTCCATTCTCAAGTGCATGGATTGAAGATATGGATCCAACATCCAATCATATTCTTCCCAAATTCTTCTTTCTTGCATCATGAAAGCTAGCTCTGCTTCACTCAAAGAATAATCGTGTCTTGTCTCATTCTCCTTCTATGGTTGTATTATGAACTCAACTGGTATACTTGGATTGATGTCTTCATTGGGATTTAACTCATCTTGCTTTGGGATCTCTAGAATATCATTTCCTTATTAAAGAACAAATACAATAGTACTTTTTATAACACATTCCTCAATATCCACATGAAGTAGGGATGGACAATCAATCTTTGCATAAAAACTCTCCAAGTCATCCCAAAAGGTATCTTCATCATGATCAACAGAAATGATATGAGATTCATTTAAAATCTTACCATTTGAAACACATTGATCACATATTTTTGACATTTTTATGGAGTCATGTGAAAGTTCTTGATCTATTACATTTGATTCATCTTCATCTTCTTTGCCTACAAGTGTTTCCATGACATCTTTAGGAACTCCATCCATCTCAGCTACAACTTCTTCTATTGTTTCAGAAAGGATAGGGTCTTCCTCCCTGGTTGGTGTAGTAGATCCCTCGTCTAAAGTATTTTCAAATTCAAATTCATCTTGAAATGGAAAATCACAGGTCCCTACCATAAGATCTATTTTGGAAGATGTAGATGTCTCAGAAGAACTGGATGACCATGCAACATTATTATGAACCCTATAATAATTAGCCAAAGGTACCTCATAAGTGTTTATGTCAGGCCCATTCATAATTATGGATGATTCATTGTTATAGTTGTCATTGCTATTTTGAAACCTATATGTGGGTCTATTGAACCCCTGAACATAATTATTTCTATTATAAATTTTCCCATTATTACCTAATTGCTTTTATGTCTCAATAAAATCAATGCTCAGCTTTTGGATCATTTTTAAAAGGGATTCATTTTCACTTTTAGGTGCCTCTGAATTGTGAACTTGAGGACTACCACCAGTTGTTGACACCATAGATCTTTGATATTGTGGATGAGATCTACTTTTAGTATTATTCAAGAATCCTAGGTCTTGGCCAAGATAAACATGTCTCAAAGGTAATTGGTTTAAAACTAGAGATTAATTTAAAGTAAGCATGCTCTGATTAATATTAGGAATGACATTCAACATGGGAAAATTATGATTGATATTTGGAATGGCATATGCCATTTGACCTCAAGGTTGCATTTGGTCACTAGTTACCATAACTTCAACATAGGCTAAAGCTAATATATTAATGACTCTAACAGATCTCTTCAAAAACACAAAAGTTAATGGATCCAAAGCATCTTTATAAATCTTTAACGCTAAAGCCTAAATAGGTCTATAAGGAGCTATAGTTTTATTAATCATCTTTTGAAATCTAGCATTAAAGCTCTGATCATTTCATTTGAATCCTTTTTTATAGTAATGAATTGTTGATAAAGGACATATAGACTTATGGTATTTCCAAATTGACCAATGAAATAATTATGGAAATCATTCTAGTTGACAATGAAATATTTAGGAAGGTTAAGAAACCAATCTTATGCCTCATCTTTAAGAGTAAAAGAAAACAATTTATAGGCAACATCTTCATGAGCAACATTTAACAATCCCAAGGCAGCTTTAAAACACTTGACATGTTCTTCAGCAATCACAACACTAATAAGACTAAAAAAAGGCAAATACCTTTTAGGATTT
Organism: Torreya grandis; assembly: GCA_037957365.1. Taxonomy (NCBI): domain Eukaryota; kingdom Viridiplantae; phylum Streptophyta; class Pinopsida; order Cupressales; family Taxaceae; genus Torreya; species Torreya grandis. The sequence goes on from JARHVA010007190.1 coordinate 638,809, forward strand.
TGAGGTAAATCATGTACTTGACCAGGCACATTGATGGAATATCCACCTAACTACACCATACCTTGATGAAGATCTTACTTGTGGTCATTCTAGCTCCAAATCCTATACACAATACAACATAGAAACAAAATCTTTGCAAAGATAGATAGACCCTTAACAAAGTTTAAGCAGCCTTTGCAAAATTTTCACATAAATTTTCAATTAATAGCTATCTTTGTATGAATAAGCATAAAGACTGGTCTAAAACCATTAATATCAATGATCTTTACACAAAAATGGTAAAAGAAACACAAACATGCAAAGAATACATCAATCTTTGAACATGATTCACCCAAATTAGCAAAGATGCTTCAAATTCATAGAGCTTTAGCTAGCCCTCCTAGCACCAATTATTAATGACTAAAATGTTTACAATTAGGTCAATGCATAGTTTTTAAGAAACACTTCTCATTTCTAGATTCGAATAATCCATTGCATGAGTTTTTGGTTGTGATCTTCCTGAGATCTGTGGTGGAGTAGTGGCCAAGCTAAATGATTGTTTCACAAAATAAACATGTCAATGGTTGTTGAGAAACTATGGTCCTAAATCTTTGTGAAGATGAAAGTGATCTAAACTAAGTCCTTTGAATGACGTCCAAAACCTAAAGCTTAAACCCTAAGCTAACATGGATATTTACAATGATAAGCTAAACTAAAGTGAGCTGGTCAAAAAGGAGCAAAAGGAAGGGTAGGGCAAAAATAAGGTGTTTTTGATCTTCAACCCAAACATTATGACAAAGTTTAGATTTCATCCAGACATGCATTTAACCAATACATAGCATGAAATTGCATAAGCACAGATCTTACTACATATCGGGCGAGGGTCTAAGGAAAAGTGAGATAATGCAAATGAGAAACTATATTTAATTTGAAGATTTACCTCTACAAACAAATAACATAGGCACATCTATACATAAAGTAAAGGAAATGAACTAAATCTAGAATCCTTCAATTAACTTAACATGAGCACAAGTTAACAACTCTATATTCATATTATCACATATAGAATTCATGAAAACCATTCAAATATGAACATCAAACCAAAAAACTAAGGAAGCAACCATGATTACAAACACAGACAAATATTGAACAAACTTTGTAGAATTCCTTGCTTGTACTGCTTGCTCCAAGTTTACAAAGTAATTTTGGCTCTAAGAACTCCCCCCCTTTTACAATTGGAAATATCTCCTTTATATAGATAATTCATGAGATATGTCAGTCATTCCTTCTCAACATGTAACTGGACAAGTGTCAACATGCAACTAGATAAGTGTCCCTTTGCAAATGCTTCAGGACCAATGACATTATTTAAATGTGACTAGCCTAAAATCTATATATGTTCCATATTGTTCATGATTTTATCGAATAAAATATTCCCTTTAAATGATTTACAGGGTCCTATACTATGTCAACTTAATTGACTTTGAGACTCTCTACAATTTTAGCCTTTTCCTTTTGTCCTTGATATTCATGGCTTTGCTTTAATTTTTTGATCTTCGTTGGTCTGAAAAAAGTATAATTCAAGTGCTTTTGGATCCACAAGACCTTGTAATCCAACGTGTCATGTCTATGTGGAAATCACCATGTCATTTTATTTATTAACCCTAAAATGTGACTGTTACCTCGAGGACATGTGTCAACACCTTATTAGGTTTAGATCTTTAAAGAGTCCATCTAGGACTCGCACTTTCATATCCTCATTTACATGATGGAACACAAGCATGCCATTTGGTAGCTCCATAGGCTCTCTAAGCTCTTTAGCGTTAGTTTTTATCATGAGTTGTTAGATCTCTATTAAGACCCCATGGATCATGTCATTTGGTAGCTCCACAACTTTCTGCACTCTGCACAGTAAGTTTCTATCGGGCTAGTGCCCTTTTGTCATGTGGTGGCTTTTCATTTGACACAAGTTTTTTGAAAAGTCATCTTTCCTTTCGCACTATCAGATCTTAGCTACATAGATTGATGTGCTTTATTGGATCTTCTTATAGAGTTCCTATGGTGGTGACACTTATCACCTTCTCATTTGTCCTGAGGCTCTTGACTTTTGACCTTACACCTTTTGTTGGATCTACAGGTAGCCCACCAAGATGGTGACACTTGTCACTCTCACAAAGCTCTTAGAACCTTTGACATTTTAACGTTACTCATGCACTGTTCGATCATCTCTTCCTAGGTGAATGCACATCGTTGATCAAGATTCTTGACTTATTGACTTTTGTATGCACCATCCAATCAACTCTATTTGAGTTTGCACACATCGTTGGATTTTGATCTACTAGGTTGGGCATGATTGATTCCTATGAATAATGAATATAATTAAGTCAAAGCTTGGAAATATATGAAACTTAAGTTAAAGTCTTAAACTAATGTTTTCCATTCGTATTAATAAATACGAATAAAGTATTAGGCTAAAGTCTTTAAGTTAAGTTTTAAGACATAATAAAAAAGGACCCTGTGATTAATAAAATCATCTTAGCCTAAAGTTTTCAGGAAATATAAGGGAATTAGGATAACGTCTTAACCTAAAGTTTTATTCATGTTTAAAAACATGACAAAAACCTTAGGATAAAATGTAAGCTAAGTCTAAAATTAAAAATGAACCTTCCCACGTAAATTTAATCCTGCCAAATTTGAATTTAAAAGAAGTACTTAAGTTAAATCAATTAGACTAAGGTTTTTAGCATGAGTCAAACATATTTTCAAATTAGTCTTCAATATACCAAAGGTTAGTAAAAGGATTAATTTAACACTAACACCCCAAATCCTGAACATTGTCCATTCCAAATTAACTCTATTAAACCTGCCATCTGAAACACAGAGATCCAATGTTAGCAAATAAGATCAAATTCAAATGAAGATTATGCTCTAATAGACCCATGCAAACTAGATCAACACATGATTGTCAATACTAGTTCCTGATCAAGTTGCATGTTCAATTATAACACAAATTTACATGATTTTAAACAAGGGTCCCCATTTTCAAAAATGGGGGTATGTTGACCTCAACAATAGGGTGTCTAAAAGAAAAAGATTATATATAATAAGATATAAAGGTCCATCAAAATATATTGTAATACCTATAAAATTGCACCGAAACATTTGTAAAGCTTTTCTATAATTTTTAATAGTTGTTAAAATTTATCAAAAAATGTGTACCATAGTTTTTTATGAAATTAGGGAGTTAGAGAATGAGTCTATCTGCTAATTATGAGTTAAAGCAATTCTCATGAAAAAAATAAATTAGACAAAGATATCGGCCAAAGATTTGTAGCTTGTTGACATTTACAAGCATGAAACTAATGGAAGTTGATGAAGCATAACCAAAAACTTGGGAAATTCTTCCAAGTCATATCTAGGAAAGATTGGTTCTGGTAGTTATCAAATTTTTATACGAAGAGATAATTTGACTATTATGTTAAAACAATATGAATTATCAGAGGCTAGATCAAAATTAAGAATTCTAAGACATGATTTAGGGTATGAACATGCCATCAATTATCTTATGAATGGTGGAAAAGTTCAACCTATGTGATTATGTCATCATGTTGGAAATCAAATAGATATCTCACCATGGTATTTGATATCGTTTCACAAATTCTCTAGTGAGTAATGTCAACTCCAACAACCAAATGCACATTGGTATAGGGCAAGGATCATGAATTTGATTCCAATAAGTCTTCATATTTATCAGATTAATTTTATAATAATTTATGGTGAAATAATTCTTAGCAAAATAATGTATATAACTTTGAATTGTTTTATACATGTGTTTGTTCATTAGGGAACATGACATTCCTTTAACAAGGATTTTTGATAATCCAATTATACGGCTAAGGAATGAGAAACCATCAGACACTATGATAATTATCGTCAATGGAAATATTTTAGATATATTGTAAATATTTAACTTTGAGGTTAGATGCTCATCTTTAAAGATCATTAGTTTGTTAAGACTTAAAATCAACCATGATTAAATGCGTGTGATGATCAAAGACGTAGACACAAGAGTTCCCTTATGTTTTGAAATAGTTGTTTTATTTGTCTTCATGGCAAAACTTGAATTGACATCCTTGTGTTTTGTTTTTTATTGTCATGAATTGTTGCAATGAGGATACAATGGGCCAAAGATGGTTATAACTTTTTCCAGCCTACTTCCACTTTAGAGATGCCATTCATTATGGGAAGAATTTTTGTATGCTCATGATGTGTCTGATAATCGAGTCATATATCTTTAGTACAAACTTAACGAGATCTTCACCAATCCACCTATTTCTTGGGTTAGTCAAGCAAATCATGTTGCTAGAACTTAGTGATATGTAAATGATCCATTTATAGTGGATATTTTGTAAGGACATTGGTTTATACGTTGGATGGAGGATTTTGATATATTTTTAAAAAGTAATATGTTGTATAAGTTGATCATTACAAAGGATGAAATTAACATGCACCCCATGATGCATAATTGGTTTGAGATGTATCTTCCTTATATGCTATACCGCATGTTCCTTATAGGTAACTTTCGACGCACCTATCAGTTGGTGATTATATTTCATTTGGATCAGTGGGATGGATTGCATGAATCATGCAAGAAACTTTGGGCATGTCTAGATATATGCCCCAAGATGTCACAAGACCAAATATTTGATGAGCTGGAATGCATAGAATTTAAATGGAGATATGGCAATTACTCAGAAGATGATGTTGATAAGGACCACACAACTTTATTACATGGGAATCAGATAGGTCTTGATTGCATCGTATATTGCTTTATGTAAAGTGGCTTTCATTGGATAGTGGGCTCATATGAAAAAGACATTGACCTTGTTTATACTTGTAGATTTTATAGATTTATTAATTTTGATGGCTCACTGATCAAGCTATAATTTTTCTTGTACAAGAGTCAAAGATATTTAATGTTTAAATCTTCATTTACTTTGTTGTGTAGACCGAGTACTCTAAAAAAAACACAATGATTATTGTTCTTTCATTGCTTGATGTTGAGTGCCTGTTGATTGGTTGACAAAGTGTGTTTCTTTTAGACATTGTCAATTATTTTACTCTTCTATTGTTATACATTAAAAAATGAATTATACGAATGCGTATTGAAAAAAAAAAAGCTATAACATGTGAAGCCGTGTTGGTTGAAATCACCATAGTTAATCAAAATTATGGTTTTTTTTTTGCATTTATAGTTAACATTACTATGCCAATTTGAATACTCAAAACCTTTTTTTTGTATTCGATCAAATAACATGTCTTTCAAATATGATAGTCCATGGAACTGAAGCTAATATCCATTTTTTTGCAAAGCTTTCTTTGATTTATCGACAGAACTTAGGTTTTGCAAAAATCCATAAGCAATGGGATCACCTTGGGGAGGTGATGAATAACCAAATATATCTGAACATGATCCTTTATTGAAGAATGATAGTGTGTGTGTTGAGTGTCAATTGGCCAATATCACCAAGGTTACAATAGAGGAATTTGGACAAATTGTGGATACATTTTTGATGCAAGAGCATCACTACCCAATGTAAATATTGATATATTTTACATGTTGAGCTTTTTGTTAGTCATTTTGGTATAGGAAGTCTGTAGGAGTCCATAATAGTTGCTAGAACTTGATCAAATTTGAATTTGATTTGTTTTGGCATTTTCTTGCCAATTCCTCAATTTGAATTTTTGAATCTTTGTCAAGGTTTTTGGAGCAACTATCATGTTGGTAGGAATTTTCAATAAAGTAGTATTGTTGTAAGGGTCAAGTTCATCCAATTTCATAAGTGGCTCATGTGGTTAGTCACTTTGGGTACTCATGTTAATGGTTAGGATTGTTAAGACTCTCCTCAATGTACAAGAGGGAGTTTAAAGTTAGTTAGAGTAGTTATATGGAAATGAAAGGCTTGTAAATGAATTTTGTAGTGGGAGTCAAGAAACTGAAGAGGTGTGGATTACAAGGTGTAAATGAAGATAACCCTAATAAAATTCATATAAGACTTCTTGTTCTTGAAAACTAAAACTATAGTCCCTATTTTTTATACGTATGTAATGCAATGACTATGTAAGTAAAGTAATGGAGAATGATATAATGGTGAAATGCCTTGAATATTTTTAGAAGAAGTTTAATATGCTTGTTAAATATGTCTAAATATTTTTAAAACCTTAGTTGAATTTAATACAAAGTGCCCTTTTAGGAATTAACTTGTAACCAATGTGTTCTTATACCCTATATTTATGTAGCCTGTGTAAAAAGACTGAGAATAAAGGGATTTTGAAGAAACTTTATAAAATAATGTTGCTCTAACTATTCATATACACTACTAAGATATTGATCTCAATGTCCTGCAAGATTCTTATAAAGTTTCCACTCACTTAGACATAAACTGCACATTGCAATGTATTTAAAACCTATGTGAAACTGTGTCTGTATACACAATCAATCCCTAAGTTCGTGCTAAAGGGTAGGTAGAAGTGTTTAGTAGAGATCTAATGAGTTTTATAAGGAAAAAGGAGATTGAATAAACCTAAACTAGTTATTTTAGATGTGTGAAACTCTTCATGAGTTGAAAATAATAAATTTTCCTCTCTTGGCTATATATAATCTCATTGTTTTCTCACAAATAAGCACATAAGTTGTTAAAAGTCTACAACACATGTTTCAATGGGAGATTTCATGAAGTGAGGAAGGTGTATGGAAGTTATAATAGTCATAAACAATGATCACAATTGTTTATAACTAATGAGGAAGCTTGAAAATTAATTTAATCACTTCTCGGCCATTGACAGTCACAGTTAACCATGTTCTAGGGTTTCAAGACATAACTTTGATTTCTAGGCATTGTAATTTAATATGTGCTCAAAATTGGTGAGTATCTAGTGTGGAAAGCCTAAAATGATATTTTAAAGGTTTTGGTCCTAACTAGTATAGATTCATACATTTATAACTGACTATGTGCTAAAGAAGAAAGAAGAGACCTAAAAGCCCTAATCTAATACCTAAAAGTGCCTTGAAAGATGGTTTAAGAAGAAAATTAGATCATCAAACTTTTTGAAGTGGAAGAAAGGGATAGAGGGTGTCTTAAAAGGTATTTATTTTCTCAAATTTGTTCTATACGTGTCTATACCATTTGAAATAGGGTAAAAAGGGCTACTAGTAGACCCTGCCAAAGAGTGAAGAGAGATATTAGGTGTAAAGAGTGCTTTGAGAAGTGTTGTGAATGTAATGAAGGATATATTAAGACTTGTTTTAGTATGGTATGGATGATAGGAATCACAAAGTCTGAGGAAACCAAGGACAAATTTTGACCAAATTTGTTATGTCTTGAGTCAAAGAGAGGTGAGTTAAGAATACAAAGATTAGTGTGTTAAATCAAACTAAGGTAAGTGGTAAAGCATGGATTGAGGTAAGATATTTAAGTGAGACTGTTGTCAAGGATACTTAAATTCTTAGCAAAGGATATAGAGGTTCTAATAGAGACACAAATTTTTAAACATCACAGGTGTAAGGACCAATAAAATCAAGCAAGGAGATCAGAGTTAGGCAAAATTGAAGAGGTAAGGGTGAGTGTGTGTTCCTTAATTCCATTCATGAAAGACAATTTATTGATGACCTTTGCATCAGTTTGTGGGTAAGTTTTAGATTATTTGGAGAAGGTGATTTAAAATCCTAAAAATAAGGAACTTGATAAGCTTTGGAGGTTTATAAATGAACAAAAATGGTCAATTTACTTAAACATGTGGAAATATTATCGTCTATTGTTGGAATTTTGTGTAAGGGAGCTGGTTTTGATCAGAAGGGACCTAATTTTGATTTTAGCTACCCCACTTATGTGAACATTGAGGATGATAGTTATGAATAGTTTGATGGCATTTTAGATTTTATGTTAATTCTATTGTTGCTTTCTCTTTTGGTTTTTAGTGTGATCTTTTTACATTGTACTTATGTTTCTCGTACTTGGTCCAGATACTGGGTTTTTGTATGTGGCCTTTGGGGCCTAATACTTATATGTTTTGATATTCAGATGTATAGCCTTGTTAAACATACTTAAAATATATATATAAAGAGAGAGAGAGATATATATGTTTTGATATTCAGATGTATAGCCTTGTTAAACATACTTACAATATATATATATATATATATATATATATATATATATATATATATAGAGAGAGAGAGAGAGAGCCATAAGCAATATGCATTAATGAGAACCTGGTTGTTTTAATAGTTATATACTGTGGAAATAGAATACATAACATTAATTAGATTTACTGTCAAATGTTATTTTGTGTAAAAGTAAGTAGGTTTCACATAACTGATAAGATTTATAATGCAATGGCATTGAACTGATTGACATTTCAATAGTTCAAACACCATTGGTTCAATTCAGAAGTTAGATATTTTTTAGTTTATTGTCCCAAACTTTTGAAATATTTATCATGTATATATACATACATGTATGTGTATTTATGTGTGTGTGCGCACGCACGCGCGCACGCACACACACACATGGAAGTAACATTGGAGGCAACAGGCATTGGTTATGTACAAGTTGTGTATATGAATCATATGTACATATATGGAAGCTGTGTACTATGTTGTAGACTTGTTCATATGGTGACAATGTTCCAATAATCTGCATAGATGTTTCTACATCTTGTAACAATAGTAATACTAGCTATGGTCCTGTGAAAATAAAAAAACCTATAGATATAAGCATAAAGCATTACATGCACGTATGCCAATAGTTTTAATGCTATGAAGCTTATAGCTCTAATTCCTGTTGAATTGATTTAACATGGAATTAGTGGGCATATTTTTGGGCAATCTAATCTGGGCTTTTGTTTTTGAGGTGGTGTTGACGTAGTTGGCAATGCATGGCATTTTGAGCTACCCAATTTTGTAGGTGATTTTAAATAGCTTTGAAATTTGTTGATTCTTTTACATTTTTTTTTGTGTTGTTGACAAAGCATGGGCAAAGGTCACAGGGTTTTCAATAGTAATCACAATTGGTATAGCTATATGATATTTTATTTGTTATTTTTATTGTTTGAGAATGTAAAGGAAAGTATTAAGCTTTACAAAGGTGCAAGGAATCTATAAGTGTTGCACTCTATTCAATTGCAATAATGTACATAGATGTTTCTACATCTTGTAATAATAGTAATACTAGTTGTGGTCTTGTGAAAATAAAAAAACTATAGATATAAACATAAAGCATTACATGCACATATGCCAATAGTTATAATGTTATGAAGCTTATAGGTCCAATTTCTAGTTGAATTGCTTTAGCTTGGAATTAGCGAGTGTTCTTTTTGGTAATTTGACTTGGGTTCCCTTTTTCGAGGTGGTGTTTGATGTAGTTAGCAACGCATGGCATTTTGAGCTACCTAATTTTGTAGGTGACATTAAATGGCTTTACAGTTCATTGATTTTCCTATAGTTTTTTATTTGTGTTGTCAATGAAGCATTGGAAAAGGTCATAGGGTTTTCAACTGTAATCGCAATTGGCATAGTTATATGATTTTTTTTCTTTGACAATGTAAATGAAAGGATTAATCTTTGCATAGGTGCAAGGAATCTATAAGCGCTACACTCCATTAAACAATAATACATGAAAAGTTTATCTTTACTAGTTATTTATAGTTGTGTTATGTAGGTGCATTTCCAGTAACATTTAAGACAAATCTAAAATGCAATATGGTATCGATGTGGGTATCTAATGACATTCAATGTACAAAAGATATGCAAAGGCTCGAAAGAATAAGCAATGAAGAAAGAAGCGAAAGTAAGATTTTTTTATATAGATATTTTATTTCTGTAAATATGGTCAATTTTACTATTTTATGCCTTTCTCCCTTACTGGATTTCAAAATAATATCTTACAATGTACAAATTTTAGGCTTCTTAAAATCATGTGGGCATGATGTTTTTTTTTTGAAAATTATTATCTGAGGCTTTATTCTTATTTAAAGTGATAATATTTTTATGCCATTAAAAAAATAATTTCAAAGGTTTTATTGTCATTTAGGTATCACAAGTTTCATTTATTTATTTATTTATAAACAGAACATGTTGGGAGTTTTTAAAGTGGACTTGCAAGCATTATAAACCCGTGAAAGGACTTAGTCTCAGACCAATGTTTATCACTTATTGAGCACAAAAAATATTAATTTTGTAATTTTTTGGTCCTTTATTTTATTGACAGTGGATTTTAAACTTTTCATTTGTTATTTTGAACATTGCAATTATTTGTCTAATAATAATCATGATAATTATATATTTATTTCAATCAACTATTTCTATTATGCTTTAATAACTAGTAATTATTCATTATCGTAGATTTGTCATATGCAAATAGGTATGTCATAGGTTTGCTTTAAGTTGCATGGATTTTAACAAACACTTATCCCTCATATTGTATTTAAGTTCATTTGCTTGCTGAAGTTATGACTCTATCACATCAAAGTATTTTTTACCTTGTGAATAACGTAATTTACATTGTCTTAAACAAAGTTGATGCGATTATATTTGCAATATATATAAATGTGTTTACTCTCAACCATAATAAATAATTAATTTAGATAAATCAAAAGCACTTCATGTGATATGCTCTTAACCTATAGTGCATCTAGGGATATATGTGGCTGACTTATGGCTTACATACCTTCATATTATCTTGTTGCATTTCTCAATGTTCTTAGAATGGTTAAACCATGGAATAACCATGGCTAAGTGGAGTATATACAGGAGTTAGCAGTTAGTCATTTATCATCATGTTACTAATTTTGTTCTTATTGCATAGTTGTTGAGGTTTCCCCCTGAAAGTGGCTCAGTCATAATATTCAAGTATTCTTTTCTTTCACCAATTGTTGTTGTGGATCTATTTTTTTTAATTCTGTAATATATAATTCTATTATTGTGAATCATCTAAGTAATTTCATTACAAGTGGTATCAGAGCTTCTATTTGGGCAAGTTTATGTTTTGTATTTTTTCTAGTTCTGGCATCTTAAGCACTATAAATTCAAAATAACATAACTTGTGATACATGATGAATTGAATTTTTTCATCATCACAGTTTTGTTCTTGAGGTTTTTTTACAAAAAAGAAAAAAATTACCAATAAAAGAGAGAGAGAGTTTGGAATTTTTTTACCTTGTGCAAATTAGAAATCATTAGAATTATCTCTATGAGATGATCACAATGGTATATTCTATTGATACATTTTTTTGGGGACACAACCCTCTTAGAATTTGTCCATGACAGGGCCTAACACTCATGGTCATGGGAAATGGCATGAAATGCCTAAAAATCCTCTCAAAGATGACATGGAGTTAGAAACTTCTGATCTAAGTATTTTAGAGACAATTCAACAATTTAAATTAGAGTTACAGGGCATGGTGAAAAAATATAATCTTGATGTGGTTAAAGGGGATCTCACAAGGATAAGAGGGGACTTGAATGGATTTTAGGATTAATTTCAAAAAATCATGGGGTAATTGGCCAATGATTCATTTCAATGATTGCAAAATAACCCTCCACCACTCTATTTTGGTTCTCTCCTCCAAATAATCACAATGCCAACAATGGTATAAAGTTATTGTTGTCAAAAGTGGACTTGCACAAGCTTGATGGTAATGATCCACTCACATGGATTAATCAAATTAAAAATTTATTTGATCTACATCAGACTCCCTATTTACAAAAGGTGTTTATGGCCTCTCTATATCTAGAACTTGAGCAATTCATTTGGTATCGATGGATGTGTGCTCAAAAGAAAAAGAAGGGTGTCCCAGTTTCATGGTTAGTATTTTCTAAGGAGTTGTAGATCCACTGTCACAATAATATCTCCAAAAACTACTTCAGCCACCTAGCTAAGTTGCACCAAATTGAGATTGTAAAGGATTATATTCATCAATTTTATAATCCCTCCTTACATGTGGTAGACATCACTGAGAAAAATATAATTAACCTATTTTGGGGTGGCCTCAAAGATAACATCCAATTGGAGGTTTGCATTTTTCATCTCAGTAATGTATTTGAAGCCATACCAAGGGCACGTATGGCTGAAAAAAAATTGATCAAATGAATACCTTTCACTAACATTCATGAATGCACCTTCTTAGCACCATCATTTTTGCAACCTATCTAATTGACACATCAACAAATTGAAGAAAAATGTGCAAAGGGTTTGTGTTTTGGTTGTGATGGCAAATGGAGTAAATGACATTGATGTGATGAAAAGAAGTTGATTTACATTGAAGATGCCAATGAGAAGGAAGAAGATGATGAGGATTCAGGGGCAAGTTTGGAAGAACCTAAGGATGAATATGAATATTCTCAACCTACTATTTCTTGTCATGCACTTTCAAGCATTAATACTCCTCAAACTCTTAAGGTGGTGGGTTTCCTGAAGAAATAGAAGGTGGCTATGTTAATTAACTCTGGGACTACACATAACTTCATCAATAGTAAGTTGGCTACTCTTTATTTACCTAGCTCCAAAATTTTAGGTTATGGTTGAAAATGTGGTAGCATCAACTATTCTATAAAATGCCATAGCATTAAGCTTATTATGGGAGACTACTTGTTAGATTCTCCTATGTTTGTTATTCTCATGGGAGGAGCTGGCATTATTTTGAGAGTGTAGTGGTTCACCACTTTAGGCACTATTGAGATGAATTTCTAAGAACCATTTATGAGTTTCCATTCAGAAGGTAGGACCTTTGAATTATGTGGATTATGGGTTAAATCTCCATAACTAGTTAGTTACCATCAGATGATGAAGATTCTCAGAAAAATTACTTAGGGATTTGTGGCATGCTTATTTTTCATAGAGGTTTAACCAATCGAGAAGTTCTTTGCATCTTGATTTGCACAGGGTGCTAGATGACGATTCTATTATTTTTGGTGACATGCCACAAGGACTTCCTCTAAGTCACACACATGATCATGCCATCATACTCAATCTAAGAAGTATACCACCCAAAATTAGACCCTATAAGTATCCCTATGCATAGAAGAGTGAAATGGAAAAGATGGTACATAAGATGTTAGAGGTTGGGATCATCTGACACATTCAAAGCGAATATTCATCCCCTATGGTCATGGTGTAAAAGAAGGATGACACTTGGAGGATATGCCCATACTATAGAGAACTCAATAAGTACACCATCAAAGATAAGTTTCATATTCCAGTAATTGATGATTTACTAGATGAATTGCATGGTGTTATTTATTTTACCAAGTTAGACATTCGTTTTGAGTATTCATATTTGAATCTATAATAAGGACATACCTAAAATAATTTTTCAAAACTCGTGAAGGCCATTATGAATTTATAGTCATGCTTTTTGGCCTCACAAATGCACCATCTACATTTTAAAATTTGATGAATATTATTTTTAGGCCATTTTTGATAAAGTTTGTATTGGTGTTTCTTGATGATATCCTCATCTACAACAAAAAATGGGATGACCATTTGAAGCATGTGAAATAGGTACTTTCATTTCTAGGATAACATTAGCTTTTTTCCAAACCTTCCAAATGTGTTTTTGGTGTCCAATAGGTGGATTAATTGGATCATATTGTTTCACATGAAAGAGTGAAATTTGATCCTAAAAAAATCCAACCGATGATGAAGTGGCAGGTTCTTAAGACCCTTAAGAACCATTGAGGATTTATGGGGCTAATTGGTTACTTCTTAGGTTTGTCAAAATTTATGGTAGAATTATAGCCCTACTCACCTCTTTATTGAATAAAGAATCCTTCCAATGGATTGATTCAACTACCAAGGCATTTGAACATTTGAAAATGGCTATGTGCACAAGTCTATTTTTGGTTACTCTAGATTTTTCAAAAAAAAATGTTGTGGAGTGTGATGCATTGAGATATGGCATGGGAGTTATATGCATGCAATAAGGAAGACCACTGACATTCAAATGTTTCCAACTAAAGGGAAAAAATAAGCTCAAACCAATCCATGTGAAATAGATGATGGTTATTTTGCATGCAATCAAGAAATGGAGACCTTATATGATGGGTCATCACTTTCAGGGAAAGATTGATCATGATAGCCTCAAATATTTTTTAGAACAACGATTGTCATCTGAAGAACAATGAAAATGGGTTACTAAAATATTAGGCTATAATTTTGAAATAGTCTACAAGAAAGGAAAAGAGAATGTGGTGGTAAATACACTATCTCAAAGGGATGAATCAGTTGAGGCATTGTTATGTGCAATGACTATTTGGTAGACAGATTAGTTAGAGAAAGCAAGATCAAAATGGGAGAATGATAGTGTTACCCATGATTTGATTCAAAATATTCAGTAGGGTTCTAGGGAAGCTAATTTTTTTACATAGAATGGGAACACATTATGGTATAAAGACATATTATACCTTTGTAAGCATTCTCTCCTAAAAAATAAAATCCTTCAAGAAATTAATGCATCTCCACTAGGAGGTCACTTAGTATTTATGAAAACAGATCATGGAATCTAGCAATATTTTTTTTGGGAAGGACTCAAGGGGGATGTCCCAAAATATGTGGTTGAGTGCATGATATGTCAATAGAGAAAAGGTGAAACTATTAAGACCCTAGGTATGTTGTAGCCTTTATCCATCCCTAACCAGTGTTAGGATGAGGTTTATATGGATTTCATTACTAGGTTACCACAATCTCAGAGTTAACATGTTATCATGGTAGCTGTGGATCGACTCACTGAGTATGATAACTTTTGTTATTTACTGCAACCATTTGTTTCTAGTATAATAGCTTTTGATTTTCTCAATACAGTTCATAAATTGCATGGTTCTCCAAAGATCATTGTACATGATTGAGATCCCATATTAACTAGTAATTTTTAAACTAAATTATTTGCATGTTTGACACCCATTTAGCTCATAGCTCATGCTATCATCCTTAATCTAATGGAAAAATGAAGGTATTCAATAGATATATAGAAGGATATCTTCGTTGTTTTAAGTATAATAAATATGACAAATGGGTTCATTGACTACCCTTTGTCGAATGGTGGTACAACACTTCTTCAAAAATGTCTCCCTTTTTGGAATTGTAAGAGTATCAACCACCATCCATCACTTCTTTCTTGATGGTGCATCCCAAGGTTTGAGTTATTGAAGAACACATTTACTATCAATGAAGGTATTAACGAGTTTGCGAGAGAATTTAGCAATTACACAAAATAGAATGAAATAACAACCAACTCAACATCATAGTGGGAGACATGTTGAAATAGGCTAATGGGTATTTGTGTATTTGTAACCATATAAGTATATGTCTCTGAAGCAATAGAAAAAGGATAATAAATTGTGGCCTAAGTATTAAGGCCCTTATTAAATCTTTCATAAAATTGGTAGTGTGGCTTAAAAACTTGAATTGCCCCCATACACTCGCATACATCTAGGTTTCCATGTATCTTGCCTAAATAAGGTAACTTGACATAGAGTTTCCTCACAAATTGATTTTCCAAAATTGGATGAAGAAGGCTGAGTCATTCTAGAGCTTGAAGTGGTCCTTGACACGTGTACCAAGTAACTACAGACTAGAGAGATTGAGTATTAGATCAAATGGAAGAACCTACATTTTGAATATGCAACATGAGAGGATGAAGTGTTCCTAAAAAAATATCTTGGTTTGATTCAACATTAAGGACAACATTGTTCTGAAGGGGAAGGACATGCTACACCATTAACCTATAGTGCATCTAGGGATATGTGTGGTCAACTTGTGTCTTACATATCTTCATATCATCTTATTTCATTTTTTAATGTTCTTAATGTGGTCGACCTATAGAACAATCATCGCTAAGTAGAGTATATATAGGAGGTATTGGTTAGTCTTTTATCATCATATTATGAATTATGTTCTTATTGTCTTATTATGGAGGTTGCCCCCTCAAAGTTACACAGTCATAATATTCAAGTATTCTACTTTTTCATCAATTTTTATTGTCGATCTCCTTATTATGTTCTTAATTCTATGACATATAATTCTATTATTGTGAATCATCTAAGTAATTTCATTACATCATGATTTAAGTATTTGATATTGATTTTCCTTTCTTAAAATTATTGGCAGAATTTGTATTGACTCTTCATTTTTAACTATAGCCAATGATGTTATGTTTTGAATGATCATGGCATTGAAATGAAAGATTTTGGAGATGATATGTCAGTAAAAGCAATAACAACAACATGATCACTTACACTCATATGCCATCACTGGTTACAGGTAATGTTTTTAATACCTCACTAAGGCTATGAGCTATCTAATTTTGGAAATGTTAATATGTCTTACCATATTTGGAAATGTTAATGTTTTTCCATGTTTGTAAAAATAATGAAGCAATATAAATTTTGTATTTATCAACCCAATAATTTTATATGTGTGTGGTTTGAATAATATTTAAGAATTATTGTATAATATCAATGCTCAAGTATTCAGTGTAAATGTGTTTATAATTGGTGAAAATTCCATCTGCTTTGATAAAAAATATGTTTTGGAGTTGGGCATACTAATGGACTAACTCATTTTTTTTCTACAGGATGTATATATCATAATATGTACACATTGTACAGTTGTTGTTGTTGTGTGTACAATTCAATGCTACGTAATAGAGGTGAGACATTTACCAATGTAAAATTTATGTCTCATGCCTCTTCAGATAGGTTGTAAAACAAATAAAAAAAGTACATGGATCAGTCTTGGACATATATAATTGCATAGCACAAATTTAAAAAAAAAACATGCAAGACTAGATACGCGATAAATAATTGTTACTAAGTATTTTTTTTGCAAATAATTTTATCCCATTGATATGTTATTAGTAAAGAGATATTGGAAATACAATAAGGATGAAGTTCAATACTGATTTTCTAAGCAAGGCAAATAATGACAAGGGATTTTACGGTTCCTATTCAGAAAAAAGTTTGACTCTTTTGCATGGATGAAGTATAGTATTTAGTGTTTGCAATTTATTATTCTTGTCAAATTGACAAATGTCTCTTTCAATTTGTACATTGTTTGATCTTAAAATTTAGTTGAAAGCTGATTAATGCCAAAAACCCTAAGATCTTTGTCGATACTCCTTGACAACACAAATAAACAACAATAAAAGAATCGATGGACTGTAAATGTTTGATAGTCTCTCCTCAACATACTAGGAAACATAAAACATATTATAATTTTTTTATTTAAATACATTTTTTGTTTCTTGAAATTGTAATTAAAAAAAGAAAAGAAAAAGAGAAAGTTTAAAAAATGTTCTTTTGTCCTTTACTTTTAATTGTTTTACTACCATACTTTTGTCTTACTTTTTTCAAATTCTTCATTTGTGCCTTGCCTACGAACCTACATTTTATACCTTCACTGGTTTCAATCACTTGCTCTTATTTCTATAATTTTTTTCCCTCAACAATGTCATTGGTATTTGATGTTTGAATCTTCTTTCATTCTATGATATGTATCAAATTCTTTAACAAAAATATATATAATTACTACTATTTGAGTCCATAGTATTGGTTGTTTGTTCATTGATGTGTAAGATATATTTCTTTTTGGACTTTGACAATTACTTTACTTATTTTTAGTGATCCATAGTTAAAAATAGTTATATGTGTGTTTTTGACCCAAAAACCCAGTTATGGCATTTTATGAAGTGTCACCAAGAATGACCACGATGAGTTTAAAATATGCATTATTACACACACATATGTATATACATGTATATTGTATATATACATACATACATATATGTATGTATGTATGTGTTTATGTATATGTACATACATGCATATTACACACACACATGTATGTACTTGTCTATACATATATATGCATGCATGCATATGTGTGTGTGTGTGTGTGTGTGTGTGTGTGTGTGTGTACATGCATATACATATAAATATATATGCACACATATACATATACATACATACATATATGTATGTATATGTATATATGTGTGTATATATATGTATATGTACATATATGTATGCATATATACATACATACATATATATGTGTATATATATCTAATACATATATATACATACATATACACACACACACGTATATACACATACACATACACATACACATACACATACACATACACATACACATACACATACACATACACATACACATACACATACACATACACATACACATACACATACACATACACATACACATACACATACACATACAACATACACATACACATACATATACACATAGAGAGATATATTGTAGAGAGAACTGTAGTCATCAATTTGATTTAACTTGGAATTAGCGAGCAGGTTAGTGGTCAATGATATGTCCTCATTTTGATTGCCAAAAATATGCATGAAAGTTTCAGGGGGCAAGGTGCAAGGTCTTTAATGAGCTGAATAAAAAAATATAATTTGTTCCATTGTGATTGGAGAAAATATTTGAGATGTTATTGATACCCTCTTTTTGTTCAAGGCAAGTATTGAATACAGGTGGTATGACAAGTGTTTTAACTTCTTTGGGAATAATGGAGTTTTATTCCTATTTTAGTTAAGGGTCTGGATTAATAAATTAATACAGAATATAGCAATAATTATAGTCCTAATTTATGAAATTGTTTATCTTTTTCACCTT